>JASANE010015788.1:0-13459 GCA_030248225.1 Trileptium ribeirensis
TTCTATTAGTTGGTAGTTCCTAGATAGTTCGTCGAAACTATTTTCAGTTAAGCGCTTAATTAATAACGCGATATCATTGTCTTGAGTTTGTATTTGTTTTAGTTTGCCTAAATCAAAATTTTGTGTAGCACCGATAAAATAATCAAATGACTTATTTTGCTCTTGCGAATTGCTGATGCTAATTGCAGAACATAGTGGTGCGCGAGATAGTGCATCAGCGACACAGTTGTGCTTACCAGCTACATAGTCTATAGTTAAGTCATACTCTCATAACTTTAGTATCTAACGTGTCAGGCTAGGAGAAGTGTGTTGATGCTCTAGTAACCATTTCAGTGGTCTATGATCAGTTATTACAGTGAATGGCTTTAAATATAAATAAGGCCTAAAATATTGAACAGCCCAAACAATAGCTAGTGCTTCCTTCTCTATAACCGGATAATGAAGTTCTGCTTTCTGTAGTGAGCGACTAGCGTAAGCAACAGGTTTTAAGTTGTTGTCGTAACGTTGACTTAATACAGCACCTATGCCTGTTCCACTAGCATCACTGTGAAGAAAAAACTCTTTAGTAAAGTCAGGATATATAAGTACTGGCGCCTTAACTAAACATGATTTTAGCTGTTCAAAGGCGTCGGTGCAAGATGTTGACCACGCAAATTTTACATCCTTGCGCAAAAGCTTATGTAATGGTTCTGCCATGGTAGCATAGCGTGGTATGAAGCGCCTATAGTAGCTAGTCATACCAAGGAAACGTTTGAGTTCAGTAATAGTAGTAGGGGTAGAGTAATCCTGTACTGATTTTATTTTCTTAGGGTCCACTTGGAGCCCATTTTTACCTACTATGTGGCCTAAAAATGAAACTTCTTGCTTTACAAAGTCGGATTTTGTGTTATTTTTAGTTTCAAGTTATGCTTTCTCAAGCGTACAAACACCTCTCGTAGATGATTTAAATGTTCTGCGAATGTCTCTGAGAAGATAAGTATATCGTCGATATAGCAGACGCAGAATTTCCTACTTATTTCGCGTAAGACCTTTTCCATAAGGCGTTGGTAGGTTGCTGGAGCGTTGCATAGTCCGAAAGGCATGACTTTCCATTCATAGAGCCCTGAGTATGTAATAAAGGATGTTTTTTTCCTGATCAGTCTCATCCATGGCCACCTGCCAATACCCACTCATTAGATCTAGTGACGTGAAGTAATTGGCTTTTCCTAATACGTCAAATAAGTCGTTACAGTTAGGTAGTGGATAGATATCCTTTTTAGTAATTCTGTTAAGTGCTCGAAAGTCGATGCAAAATCTGGTTGTCCCATCTTTCTTAGGCACCAAAACTACTGGACTTGGCCAAGGAGAACACGATGGTACGATAACCCCCGATTTTTCTATCTTAGCTACGTGTTCATCTATAATTTGTTTTTCAGCTTCTGAGACAAGATATGGTCTACATTTCACCCGACCATCGCTTTGAGTGTTGATACCATGTTTAACGATTTCAGTTTTTCCTAAATCGTGATTAGTTTACGCAAAAACATCTCGAAAATTAGTAAGTAAGGACGTTAATTGCTGTTGTTGAGCTAAATCCAGTTGACTACAACTTACTATTTTATTATGTAGCTGTGTCCCAAAGTGTAGTACCTCAGTAGTTCTTCGTTCCCTGGGTTGTCGATTACCCTGAATAGTAGCGATAACGTCATGTATAGCCGTTAACCGTGTTCGTTCGTGTCAAGTTCAAAGGCGTCCGCTAAGTGTGTATTTTTATAAAGGACTGTTTTACATGGTTTGGTGTTAGTTATTAAGAAATCAACATACCCGTTGCTTGCATTAGTTAGTATTGAACACGTCGCTAGTGACCGTTTTGTTAAGTTTTTATAGTGCGGTTGTAAGATTACAGTTTTATTTTGTATTAAATTTATGCGGCATTGTGGTAAATAAACGTCAGCTTGTGGTGGAAGTACTACTGTTTCAGTAGCTGTGACAGAGTATGGATATTTTGTTTTTCTGATATTTACTTTGGTACCTGGTAGCTGTAGTTCATAGTTTTGAAAATCCACTTTGACTTTTCCAAGAAGTCGCTGAAAGTCGACGCCAAGTATGCAATCATACGGACAACAGTTGTCATCCGCGATTGTAAACACGTGTACGAAAGTTTTAGTACCTATTTTGATATGTATTAGCATAGTACAATGGAATCGTAGTTCTTTCTCGTTAGCGATTTGGCCGGCACGGCTGGGAGTGAAGTTTTTGGACGTTTTAACTTAGTAAAAGTGCTATAGATGCAATATATGACTGGAGCCTGTGTCCCACAAGGCCCATGTCTCCGTATCAAATAAGGAGAAAGGGATAACAAAGGTACCAGCATCCAATCCCGCTATCGGCTTAGGCGGCCAAGCATCCATTTCAATAATTTCATCTTCATTTATATTTGTAATGCTTTGTTGTACTTGGTCAAAATTATGTGTCTCAGTGTTTTCAAGTTTAGTTAATTTAGATGATGTTGGTTTTTGTGTCTTTCGAGCGATATGGATATCTTAAGTAATATCGTAATATAGGTGTAAATCGAGTACATAGTTCGTATTTGTAGGTGAAATAAAGTAGCGCAAGCATAACGCCTATGCAAGCTAAAATGAAAACGATATTAATGAAAACTTGTACTGGTCTAGTTAATAACCCATTAATCAAATCTGTTACACTTGTGGCTACGCCGCCTATTACATGACCTACTGCGGCTCCGTACCCTTCAATAACGTGACCTAATCCATCACCTGTGCCTCGTAGTATATTGTATACTACATCCGGATCGCAGGATAGTGCGGCCGTGTAGTTAATTAAACGGTCTAGTCTAGCAATAGCAAGGCGGGATCGCGTGTCACTAGTGCCTGCTTGATACAGTAGTTTAGTGTATGCAGGCTTCCAAGTTGTGATAAGTTCTGTAATTGTAAAATAAAAAGGTTGCCACTTGTGAGTCCAGATTAGGTCTACTGCTGTTTCTGTTACATGAGTTTTATGGCTACAGTTTTTGCCAATAACCCAGGTTTTACCTACTTTATGTATACATAATATTACGTATGAACATGGTATTGTTTCAGAAATCTGTACTAAGTCCTGAGTACCTGGAAGTAAAAACCAAATTTTATCGTTATAATCAACTGGAATATGTTCATAGCAAGTGTGATTGAATTTGTGATTTCAGTGCACTTTAGTTATGTTGACAGCTATGCATTCATAAATAAGTATAGCCTCGCCGGAAATTTGCGCGAAGATGTCATCGCGCTGTAAGAATGTTCTCAGTGCTATAGTTGGGTCAATTTTTAGTAGTTGTTGCACGACATGAAGTAGTCGTTGCCGGTTGGCGCAAAGTTCACCCCATACTGCTGAGAAGCGTTTGATTTCTAGCTCGAGAAGTTTGTTCTCTAAGTAGTTAAGTTTAAAGTTTATAGGATCTATATTGCTATTTGATAGTGGGGCAGGTTTCAGAATTGTATTTTGTTTTTGCTTAAGTATTGTGGTAATTCGGTAGTTAAGAACCTAATTACAACTCCTTCTTCACTAGGATACGTAGTATTATGTATCATGCAACCCTCTCTCTTCAAAATTGTAGTAGTTAGTGTAAAAGCGCCTTGCACCTTATCTACTATAATGTGTTTACCAGCTATTTCTGCTAGATGTTTGGACTTATACTGGTAGCTACAGAATGATTTATTAAGCACAGTTTCCCCACACATAAGTAGCTTCATTAGTTATGCAATAATGTTGTTTAACGTCGCAGGCGGAAATATCCCCTAGATGAGTGGTTAGTAGTTTCCCATCGAACGTGGCCATAGTCCCATATTGTAATATTAGATTATTTGAGGTTTTACAATAATCATAGCAACACCATCTGTAGTTTAAATTGAGGACCTCTCGTGTTGACCACATAGGTTTATCGGTTTGAAATAATGTGCTATTTTGATACCTACGATCTTTATTTGCTTGGCAACAGTCCTGATAGTTTATTGAACTGAGTGTTTTCTCATTTAGTATTATGCCCTTTGAATCAAAAAATCCCATGTTTGTACAGATTTTATGTGTGACCAGCGTACATTTGTACACTGGAAATAACACCGGTTCAGTTCTTGGTACAAAAAGTTCTATTTCGTGTTTTGCAACTCTCTGTGAAATTGGAGGTACGCAGGCAGTGCACAAATTTGGGTAACGTTATAGCATGACCCCCAGCTGTGTCATCGCAAATTTGGTAGTTCTTAGGTTGAGTGATACTTAGACTCACTATAGGTAAACTGTTGAAAGCGAATATTAGTAAATAAAACCATAAGTATACCATAATAATCATAGTGCATAATTTAAGTGCGCGAAAAGTCATAGAGGTGCATAACTCAAGCGCAGGCAGCGGTGTGATTAGGTTTACAAAGTAAGGAAACTTAGTTTCTTTAAGCCTTTCTAGTTGATCTTTAAGTGCGTGATTTTCAGTTTTTAATTTTTCAGTAGTTTGAATTGCATTTACATATCTTCGCTCGAGGAAGAACGATCGCACTCCCTAGAAGGCGTTCTCGACGGTATGATCGACCTGCGCGGATAATCTCGCATACTAGGTTCGCGGTAGTCTCGCCATGCCTTATGCCGGTAGTCTCGCGTGTTTGTGTTACCATAGTCTTGCCTATCGCGGTCTCCATAGTTTCTGAATTCACTATAACCCCATAATTGTTACGATCGGGTTTATTAGGACAGGTGTAACTGTGATGGTTCCGGCGACAGAAGTCACACCGCACGTTCCCAGTTGCGGGAAACCTATTCCTAAAATTCATGCGGCTGTAATCTGTAAATCGGGATGGTCGCCTATAATTACCACCACCACGGTTTTGAGTACGAAAGAAGCCGTCTAGCCGTCGGTGAAGTCGTTCGATTTTTAAGCCATAGTTAGGAGTTTCAGTATTAGTTCGATTGGTTTGGGAGTTGACAGCCCCAACTAAATCAGTTTGGGAGTCAAACCGAACTTGCTAAGTTTTGTTATCATTAAGATGTGTTAATAAAGTTGCCTGGTTATCAGCCAGTTTGGGTCATTTAAGATAAGTTGTGTGCACCGTGACGTAGCTATGTCCCAAGAGTGAGCCGCCTGTATCAACGTGTCCGCTTGATAACGTAGCTATCATATCGGACATATGCAACAGTTTATCGTGACTATATGGTTGTCTTAACACAGTCTACGTTGACTGTGCAATATGTCCGTATTACTGTACAACCAATGAACGTAGTTTTATGACGAATATAGTTTTTGTTTTTACATGACAAAATGTTGCTGTCGCGGCATTTACAATAGTGTATCTACGGGTAATATAAAACCGTTGTCTACTGCCTAAAAGGTTTAAAGAAAATGAACGGTTTATGCTTATTATCAATAACGCTTTGACAGGCTGAGGGGCAACTGTTCATGCGCGAATTTGCGTATCGCTCAATGTATTACAAACTAGGCCGGTGTGAGTTGTGGAAACCGTACTGAACGGGTGAAAGTTGCGTGCACGATAACCAATGAACTAGGAAATTCACAATGCAAGTAAGCAGCAACGCATGTGCAACATACGGCATACGATAACCTAGTTATACCACTACGCTTTGTAATGTACACTGGGCCCATTTGGAGCATACATGCTAATAGGTGGTTACATCCCCTCTGAGGCCCCAACTTCCCCTTTCCCTCCACAAGGCCTGGGTTTCCACCTTCCTAGCGGCAGGCGTTCCAAACCCTTGAGCATAGTTGCCGAAGATGCAGCACCCCAACCCTCCACGGGGTCTCCCACCCACTGGTGCCCTCCTTAAACTTCGACCCTTGCGCATATAGACTCAGTGTGCATGGAAAGGTTAAAAAGTAAATGCGGACTATGCCGTACACCATATACTAGAACCCTAAAGGTTAATCCACGATATGAACTTTAGTCTTTCTCCAAAGATAGAACGACGTGACTTACAGAACATAGTTACGGTTCACGAGAGCAACCCTCTCTCATGGAGAGGTCCTTTATTCAAATTCGTCCGGACACTTCCATCTTTATGATAAATGATTATTCACAAAACATGGTACGAAAGATAGGATGTGGCAGCTCAGAGACTATAATACCAACCAAACAAAGCGTTTATTGCAACACAAAGCCAACCACAAAACAGTTGCAATATGAAAAATACAAAACCCAAGTTCGATGTCAAAACTTAGGGCCAACATAACGAATAAACGAGATAACACAATTGTTCAGGCAAAAATATTGTTGGAACTCAATAAAAACTCTGGATATGCGTTATCTTCATTGATATTTGTGCCACATTGCGCAAACTGCTGTATCATACGGCTTATGCTGCGGCAACAAAATTCAGTTTTGCTGGTTTGACTGCCATTGGTCCAACATTATGCATCATTTACCTTAAGATGTGTGTACCTAGGGCTCGATTCTGTCATAGAGCCAATTCCGGCTCGTGACAAAAACGCAAAGCCACATCCGGCCCTTCATAAATAAAATAAATATCTAAGCTATGCTAGTACGTTTGTACGAGCTGGGAGTGGCCATGTCTCAGGGTTTGATAGCCGAGCCGCACTGCAGAAAAAATATTTATTACATTCAGTTTAGCAGGTTGTCTTACAAGGAAAATATTTCGCTCCAGGCCCAAAGAAGCCAAGATTAGTAGTAATTAACGCAAGACGCATAAATGCAGGTAAAAATAAATACGTAAATATCGCTATTTTCAAAATTTTTGTTTAAGCGCTTTTTACAAGCCAACCTAGTAGCTATGTAAAACACACTCTTTTATGCATGAAAATTACGCTATTGTAACTGGAAGGATGTTTTACGAATATATGACCATAAATATCACCAATTTCCAGTTTTTAGCGATTTTCCATTGTCGTCATATATTTCTGGCTTTTAGAGCCGGTTCCGGCCCTTGTGACAATTTATCAGCCTCGCTTTACTATTAGCTAAATATATTTGTAGGGTCTGGCTCGGCCCAAAAAATGTCACACTGGCTGACCGCGGCTAGCCAAGCATGGCTTTAGAGCCGCGGCAGACTGTGACAAAATCCGGCCCTGCTGCACACATCTTAAGGTAAATGATGCATTAGGTATGCTCAATATTAATACTTCTACGTACTACCTTACACAGACAGAGAGCGAACTAACCTTCATGCGACGAAACCCTGCCGGACCGTCTATTGGCCTTTTCGCGGGGCTAGTTGCTCTGCGACGCGAGGGGCTGCTGGCGAGCGCGATGCGCTAATTTGCCCGATCGACCGGAATCTGTATGCCGATGTGGAGTGACGAAGAAACACAATACTTAAACAAAAAAGAAAGTCGAATCCAAGTCGGGCACACGCACCCGTCACTCGCCCTGCTCCTGCTCTCCCTCGTTCTCCTCGGGGGCTTGCGGGCCTCGCTTGCGTGTCCTCCCGCGGGCCACTCGGGCACATCGTCCGTGTGCGTCTCCGTCCGTCCCACCCCCCTCGCCCCTCCCTCCCCCTTCCCCCCACGTCCGCGGGGGCGCGGGGCCGGCGGCTGCGCCGCGTCGTGCGCATTCTCTCGCGCGCGGTAAGGGGGGGCAGAGCTACCCGCAGTTACGCGGTGACAGCCGAGGGATCCGGGGCCCCGTCATGTTGGAGCCGGGGGGCCCACAAGCACCCAGCACGCTGGCCCGGGCATGGTGCCGCCAGAGGCCCCCGAGGCACTTACTTCCCTAACCTGCTCTATCTAAATGTTCCATATGCGCTCCATTCAGAACACAGACGACAAATTAATCCAGGGATTACAGACCAACACAGTAACGCTGCAGGACACGGGCAGCGGAGTCAGCGTCATAACTCGTTTCAAGTCTCGCTCCTAGCGCTCCATGCACCCCAAGGGAACCACCTCATTTTCTCCTCTCCGTGCCCTGCTTCCGAGTCTACACCCGGGACCCTTTCCCCAAGTCCGTCCTGTCTTCATCAGTCTGTGGCGTCAGGGCAGCACCCCTAGTCCGCCCACGTTCTTGGCACCCAGACAGACTAGCGAGGAGCATAGCAACCCAATGCTGAGGAACCTCCGATTTCCTCTCTGTGTACTTCCAACCCATGTAGACATACTCTAGCATATCTACCTAGCTTCTTAGCATTTTTCTGCACCAAATTCCTTTCCATAACTAGCACCCTTTCAATAATATACTCCCTTAAAACTCATAAATTACAATTTATATATACATAACAACCAAATGGGAAAACAATTTAAACAGTTACGTGCCAGAATTTTGAATGAAACGATATATTATGTCGTACAAATACACAACTGTGTATATATGTTTTATATACGACGCGACAGGTCTGGCGCGATGTCATGTGCAAGCAGCTGGCGGTTTGAGGCGCGAGAAAAAATTTAGCATTAATAGAAATAATTAAGTTATTCATGCACCGGTGGTAGGCATTCGACCCACGAGTCGCGCTAGATACCCATTGCTTATAGCTGCATGCAATAAACGACGACAAAGAAACAGCATACATTTGTGAAGATGGATATTCTGTAGTCAGGTAAAACGGCAAAAAGACAAGAAATTTATATGTAATAAAAATAGCTCGAGAAACTACTCTACCAAACATTGTTTTTGTCGCTGGTTTAAGCGTATGATGGTAAAGCGTCAAGCTGAACAATATAAATGTTATATGTCACATAATTATTGAAAACTAAGTATTTTCGGGACAAAGATATGCCGTGTCAATATAAAATACTCTATTAACCATCACATCATTACAGATATAGTATGATATGCTTTCACAACCAATGCAGAGCTAAAGGTATATTCTGCACCCGCGATGACATATGTTATATAATCAATAAGACATTGTCTGCAATATATCAATACACGTTATCATTCTTCTAATCAAACAACGAAGGATGGAATTTCTGCTAGAGGTGAGAAACACAATGTTTTTAAGCACTAGGTCGGCTTTTGCAGAACCATGTGCTGCTCGGTTCCCACAGACAGAGACTTCATGAGGTCTGGCTCGGCTCTCATGAACCATGTCCGGCTCCGTTCAAATAGATAGCCGGGCTAGGCTGGGGTCTTAGGCGTTAATAATAAAATTTCGACAGAATGCTCTGTGGATTAATGTATTGTCTGATCATCAAATGATCAGTATTTAACCGTGTAGGCGAACAGTACCTTCATTAAATTTTCCGTAACAAGAAGAAGCTTGTAGAATAACTAAAGCAGCAATAATCCGGACACTACGGTTACAAGTTCAGTATGATATTTAACAGAGAACATAATATTACAAACGAAATATACAAATAATTACTTCAGTTAGATCAATGTTAGTTGTATTTGATAAGCATGACGGCTAACAACGCGAAAAACAGTAACAAAAAGCATGGAATATATTTTATGACATTGTGAAAATGTGATTGGGGACCGTAAACAAAGAAATGTTTAATGATTTCTATACATTTTGCAAAACTTATCGCAACAAAATATGTACTGCATACAATATGCACGTGCGACTGTTCATTAAAAGAAATTTGTGGCGAATAACATACCGCCTGTTGTTGCAATCATAGAACAGTTGAGCCAGTGATTTAATATTTTAGACGGATAGGAGAAATATATGGTAGTTGGTACACTTCTGCTTAAAACTACGTTACGAATGATCGATAAAGTGCCCCATACAACTACTGAACAAAACATTCTAGCAAATCGACATGGTTGTCATCGGTGAAAAAACACAATTAACACTTTTGTACAAAGCAAAAAACTCCATTATTCGCGTTGCAATGTTTCAATCCTGTTGCTTTGCGGTCCGTGGTAAATGTCTACTAAATCCATCGCAATTTCAGAGTCTGCGAGCACGCTTGCACCATTCCGCAAGTCTCGCGAACCATATGGTCCTCCGCATTCCATCAATCATTGTTTGTTTCATGTTTTAGGTGTTTTTTGTTTCATGCCCTAGGCGTGCAGCACATTGTTGATAATCAACTGATGCGAGGTGCGTAGCAATATTACATCAGTTAATGCTTGACAGTTTCTACCAGGCTTTGACGCCTGTTCGACGGTTCCACTATATATAGTGCCCTGTGGATAGTGGGATGTATGGGTCCTACTTCCCCCCCCCCAAAAAACCTGTGGTGTCCTGCGTTGTGGACTTCATGTTTTAGTGTTGCTTCAAAATTTTTTTGTATAAATAAGGTATCTTCATAACCGGATATTGCGAATGACCTTTTACGTAAAAAAATAATAATAAACGATTATCTACTTGCGTTTTCATTTGATAGTATAAAATGGCCTCCTGAGTCTCTTATGGCGAGCGTTTTAGCAATACAAGGATTAATTAGTTAAGAACGAATGTATTTTTTCTTTTTTATGATTATAAAATAATGTTTCATACACTTTTTTTATTGTAATGTTTGATTATATTTTTAGATACCACGTGAAGCTTCATGCACAATACTCGAGTTCTGGATACACCGCTTAATCGATAGTATGCGTGTTCATTTGCTGCTGTTCGCTAATATTTTCATGAAATATTTCAAATTATGTTGTGACTGCAATGGTGATTGTTTTCGAGCAAAGAAAAAAAACCAACAAAATATCATCGTTGTTTCTTTGAACGTTGGCGGCGAACAACTTTGTATTTTCAATAACTCAGCGTTTCATGAAAGTTGCAATCTATGTGTAGCTTATTTTGTTCAGGGAAATTCGTCTATAGTTAATATTACTGAACTGACCTGATATTAAGTTCTGCTGAAAAATTTGCTTGCCGGTTATTTCCTTTTACCAGTAACTAATTTCAAAAATTATTAGTCAAAGAGGACTAGCGACCTAGTTGATTTGGTTTAAAGCTACATTAAATAATGGCATACTTCAACAAAAGTAAAATAGTCACAATTGTCGGTGAGTTCATGATTAGGAATGGTGTTAGGTTTAAACATTATCATAATAGTCGTCAGCCATCGCCCAAGCGAGCATAAGGGGCGCTACTAAGTGAAAAAGGATCTAGGACTTATAGAAGCCTTGAAAAAAATTTTTTTTTGTAACCGGCCGTTAATTTCTGTACTTTACTGACTGTTATGAGGTCGGCAATTTATTTAAAAGCTAGACGAATTTTCGTTAATATTAAAAAGGCGCTTTTCCTATGATTAGTACTTATCGACCTGGGCGAGTCAGGTGCTGCTAAAAAACTTATTCGAAGAACTGCATTTCCTGGTCTTTTTCATCCACGGTTGTTAGGCTTGCTAAAACAATGCCTGAATACAGTGTGGTAAAATTATAATTTCTATATAAGTACTGTGAGCTGTAAACCAATTTGTACTTCGTTATTGAGGTATTAAATATTGTCATTGGAAGTGCGACTTAGATGTCGTTGTAAACGTTTGTTATGAGACCACGAACCACGATTTTAAAAAATATATAATTTTTGTTCTTAAAAACAGTCAGACTTTGCAGTTATAAGGCTGGTATTTGATACCACATTATATGTTTCTGCGAACATCGTACCATATTTACTATTAACCTTTAGCTACTGAGATAAAAAAACAGCTGCAGTTGAGATTAATTTTTGGGTACATATTAAGAAATGAATGCAATGTGTTGAAGTTTGTTTTTGGATACGCGTCGTTGGTAAATATTTTGTGCTTTGTATTTATAAAGCTGGTCACATATAAAGCTTCATAGTATTGATAAAGTTTGAATATAGCTGCCACATCGGTCCAACGGTACTACATCTGCTTTTAGGTCAGATTAATATATTCTTTCACAATTTATGCTGTGCAGATATGTGCGATGAGTGTAAAGTATAATCCGGTCTGACGAACTCAATCTTCGGTTTGTCGGTGCACGATATTTTACATCAAATTTAGAATCTAAAATAGAATAACATCTCACGAAAAGTAATTTCATAAGGAGATAAACACAGAAATTTGTAGACTGTCTATGCTGCTGAGGATGTTCTATGAGTAGAATTGAGTTAAAAAAAGCTTTTGTGTCAGTTTTGTTTATTACAAACAGACGTAATTGTTGACGTTAATTCTTTTTATAGATTGTACAAATTTTTGAATTTGAAAACTTGTAGTAAAGGCAAATTCTTGTTGAATAAACAAGGCGGAACTATACGTATCAGATATTCTAAAACATAATTGGACATTTAGATAAAGATCCAATATTTTAGTCCCAAGTAAAGCATTTTTGAAAATTTAGGTTCTTAGTTCCACTTCTTAACCCGTTTTCATTGGAAAACCTTTTTGATCACGATATAAAGCATAAATTTGTTACATGTAGACTTCTCTTGGGGTCCTGAGGTAGATGTTATTATACCCTCACTTCCGTTAATAAGTAAATCTTATAGTAACCAAATTTTATGGTCTTTATTTAAAAATTCTTTAAATTTCACTAAGTACTTTCTTTTCTACTGTAGCGTATATTTGTTGGTCCTTACTCTGGCTCCTAGGTAGTGGAATACCCTAATTCAAATTTTTTTAGTCGGTTGGCCAATAGCTGGGTTGTCAATGCTAGACACGCTTGCAATACAAAATAGTATTTATTGCCCTTGGGTTTACCATAAGTAATGCTAAATATTAATTCGGCAGAGTTGTAGGTTTGCCTTCTCTAGTTCCTGAACCCGATGCTGGGCACATCTGAATGTCCCCTCTAGGCATAGGTCAGGTAAATCGTCGCCTAAGAATTACAAAATGAATTACGCGCTGTTCACCTTACTATTAGTCATTCTTTTATCTTGCTGCTAGATAAAGTAAGTAGGAGTTTAAACGCGCATAATAAGACTTAAATATCAAGTTGATATGACCCATTTATATCTATGTAAGCGGTGACCTGTTTTAGTTTGATAATGTTAAACGGCACTTCGAGGCTCGATGATGTTCGTTGTGCAATCGACATTGAATTTTACCGGTGATCAAGGATTAGGTTAATCTACAGATACATCATGAAATGACTTGTTCGGTAGTTTTTAACAACCTAATGGGCCCGCCTAGAATATTGTTGCCTTTGCCGTTTTTTTCGAGCAGCTGTCATAGAGTTTGTCAAAACAGACAAAACCTGTTATGAAGTTTCAGAGGTGCCTCATTTGATGGGTTGTTTATCGCGCCAACAAAATTCATAAAGTTTTCGATATTCTAAACTTATGAAAATTGTTATATTCCCCTATTATATTATAAAATTTCGTCGAAATTAATTTTGCTTTTGACTTTTGTCACGTTCAAAAAAACAGTTTACACCATCACCTCAAATACGAGACCCAAACACCCACGCAAATGCCGAAATTATGCAAGTTAGCCTCAGCTCAATCACGAATATGGCGGTTGCGAGTTGATTTATAATCAGCGATATTGTCTTCTATCTACCCTTCAGAAACGGTCCATGATAAGCATAGTGAAACTATGCGTAATTTCCGCTGCGTCCTTCGTAATGGTAAATGTCTTAAAATATATTTATAAATGGGGAACTAAGTGAAGCGTTAT
>JASANE010015793.1:0-12233 GCA_030248225.1 Trileptium ribeirensis
CATTTTAGTCCCCTACACCGTCAACTGAGAATTACTAACCTAAAGTACGTTTAAAATATCTTTCGCCTTCCATGAGCAAGCGACTCACTCAATCAAAATCTTGAAAATTTCAAGTTTTTGAGAATGGTGCAGCAGCAAAGTTGTGAATGTCATTTTTCGATCCAGTGCCTCTGGGAACAGGATGCCCGCCCAAATGTAAGCAAAATTTACGTAATTTTAATGAATTTTTTACGTTGTTTTGCCACAGTTTTTGTCATAAAAGAAGGTTTATAAACGCAGAGAATGATATCTAGTCTTCTGTTTCAAAATATTAATAACTAGTACAGTACTGGCCAGAAATGATTGCTGTTTGTTCGATGTTCGTTCGAATTTTAAATTTTGTTCGAAGAGCGTTCGAGATTTTTAGCGTACATTTTAAAAATTTGTTCCTGAGATGCAAGAAGTTAGCGGAATGTGTTTGCGGATAAGTAAATTTTGTCCGATGTTTCGTTAGTGTCGAATTCTGAATGTTGGATGTAGTCACTGACAAAAATAAGTGCAAAAAACGAACGGAATAATGTTTGTTTGCGTTTACGTTCATCCGCGTTTCGCATTCGTTCTTATCATAAACACCCATTAGTTCTAGCGTTACGGAGATAGAGCTGTTTTCGCGTATTTTGTATCCTAAAGGCCCATTGAAAACCCAGTTTGAACAACAACCCACCATTGTAAATAATGACAATAGCGGAACATCATGTGCCGACATAGCGTCGCTTATGGTGCAAAAGGACATAACTGACTTTATTGACGATATTGACAAAAGGGCGTAACTTAGATAATTTGAACACGGCGGTTCTCGTGGTGTACTCGGTTTTGAGCTGCGTATTACTGTAGTCGCGCAATAAGACATAATCAATTATGACGTTTTGCAACAAAGATGATGTCTTCGGTGCAAAAGGGCATAACTGCACTGCATGGCTATTATGTCCTTTTGGCACAATAAGTTTAGTGTACCAGTACACATGTGGCAGAAGGGAATAACTGCGCAGTAATTGAAATTATGCCCTTTTGCCACAGAAACACACACCTGTTATATTGTGGAAACAAAGGGCATAACTTACGAATGTGTTTCTTTAAGACACATTAAATTCGCCTACCACCCAGTTACAGGCTTACGGGAACCCAGCCGATTACAAAAGTGAATTGGATGCCATTCAGTGTTAGCCGACCAAGCGCGGTGTCTGCCGGCTCACCGCATTCCGGCCCATTAGGTGCATGGATCTGGATGCCATTCGTTGTTAGCCGACCAAGCGCGGTGTCTGCCGGCTCACTGCATCCCGGCCAGTTAGGTGAAGATCAGGATGTCATGGATTGTTAGCTGACGAGCGTGCGTCTGCTGGTTACCGATCCTGTCGTCAGCGAAGATCAGGACCACCAGCTCGCCAGTGAACCAGCGTGGTGCCCTTGCCCAGCCGATCTGTTACTTAACGTGCATGGATCTGGACGTCATCCACTGCTATCAGAAATGACGTCATCCAGAAATCTTGTGATTTTCATGTAATAACTTACTAATTATTCGTGTTTTATTTTTCTACGTAAACAGCGTTAGATATTATAGTATAAAGTTACGTACGTATATAATTCATCTGTTACATCAAATATTTCATAATATGGCATTTAAGATAGACGACTATGTGTGGGCGCGCTTAAGAAGTGGTAAAAAACTGTATCCTGGTTGCATAACTGACCCTAATATAGCGATTGAGAAGCAAAAGCGCAAAGAAGATTGCTATATTTATTGGTATGGTGAACGCAGTTATTACTGAATTTCGCCCAACCACATCGTACTCTTGCGCCACCCTGGTTTGCACAGCTTACTCATCGCAGTAGCGCAAGAGAAAAAACCAAAAAATCATCCGACCACCCGCCGACAGCGAGCTGTTGATGATATGTTGAACTACGCGTCGGGAGAGGGCAACATCGAAGTTGTACATTTAATAGCCGCTGCTTCTGATGGTGAGTGGGGGTATATTAGCGATGTAACTGAAGCCCTTCTGTATATCGTTGACAGCGCAGCAACAGCTGCAGCGGAAACTGCTGGTGAGAGAGCCTCATCTGATAGCGAGTGCAGCGATCCCGAGAGTAGCACCGATGCTTCCTATAGCGATCCGGACGACGGAGACTACATTGACACAAGCAGTGATGGTAGCGATAAACCAGATGAAATGTCATCTAGTGACGCGGTAGAAGCCGCCGTTGTATTGCTACAGAAGGAGCCTGGCGTGACAATGGCTGGTGAGTCCTGCTTTGCAAAATCGTGAAGTGAACAAGCGCTAACTTCCGCTCATCGAATTGAAGCGCCGCTGGCTGCGGACGCCGCAGCTGACGCGTCACCTACTATAAATCGTGGAGTTAGTACGCCACTCAATGTTCCTGCTGAAACCGGCACGTCGCTCGGTGTCTCAGCAGGTCAAGCGGCTGGCTTACGCCTTGTAGACTATAGCAGCTCCGAAAGTGAGGGACTGTCGGGTGAGGAATGTGACTTAATGCCTACGCTTTCGCCACGCCCCGACATCGAAAGCCTGCATGTAGACGATGTGATTTCAAAGGTGCTCCAGATGGCGGGACAGTCAGAAGGCGGTGTTGTTCCAAATACCAGGAAACGGAAAGGTCGACAAGGGTCTGGACGTCAGCGGCATTACGAGAAACAAATGAGGACCGCCGGTGCAGAATACACAACCCGAAGTGGAATCGTTGTACCAGCAAAGAAATTTCAATTTGCTACGTGTAAATGCAAGGGTTTACGGAAATGCGCCGAGCTGACCGAGCAACAGAGACGGTCGATATTCGAATCCTTCGACGAACTGAGTCGACCGGAGCAGCAGGCTTATATTGTACAGCATACAGAAATGACGCGTCCGAAACGTGTTAAAAAAGTGGCAAAGAAAAGGCCCAGAAGGACCCAGGCAGTCCACTATCTGACCGCAGACGGTGTTAAGCGGCGCGTTTGTCAAAATGTGTTCCTGAACACGCTTTCCGTCGGACGAAAGCGGATACAGTGTATTCTGGATCGGCAGGAGATGGCCCAAGGTCATGTTCCTCGTGACCGCCGAGGGAAGCATATCCCGCACAACAAAACCTCGGACGATGCGTTGGCAGGGGTGCGTCGATTCTTGGACAATCTGCCTGTAATGGAGAGTCATTACTGTCGGGCCGACTCATCCCGGAAATATCTTCAGCCCGGACTCAGCGTCCGGCTCCTGCACAACCAGTACACTATTAGTCAAAATGAATATTGCTCTAACACCTATAACGCTCGAGTGGTTATGGATACATTGCCCTTTTCGTGTATTTTGGGTCTTATAGGTGCATTAAAAACCTCTGTTGGCCCAAATCCTACATCCTAAAAAAGCAGCGCAGCAAAGTATGATATTCATACTTATAGAGGTTTATGTGCTCTACAAAATGAGCCCAATTACGACGCAAATATTAACACTTGTTGTCAAGATAATGAACAAGTTTTGCGTCAAACCCCCATGACCGGTTTTCGACCGGGGGCGTTTGCATCACGCTTCACCCTAACGAAAAGGCACAAAAACAGATTTCAGGCTTTCAAATGACTTTTCGCGCGACCCAAACCGCCTAGCTAAAGTTTAGTTATGCGCGTGATCCTAAAACCCATTAATGGACATGGTCAAATTTCACCACTATACGACTAGTAAGAATCCCTCGCTTCGCTCATTTCAATCACTACGCTCAGAATTCAATATTGGAACGATATATTTAACGAGGTCGTCTGTGTCGTTATGTTTTCGGAGCTGGATAAGATCGGCCAGTTGAAACCAACTTCTAAATTATTAATGACTGAGGCGAAAATAAAATGAATTCCGGAAAAATTTTATAAAATTTATATCGCTCATCAAGAAAATTACAGTAATTGTTCGTTTTTGTCCTAAAGGGACAAAATTTCCAGATATTGGAATTTACAGACATTCCAAATTATAGTTTCAATTGTGGCCTAAAATATTGCGTGACCCCAAATTCAAAACATTCCCAATCCGTATCTATTTTACGACAATTTAAGCAGGAAATCATTGTAGAAGCGCAAAAAAATTGATGCACAATCACAGTCCATTACGCGACGAGTAAAAATTGCTAAATTCATCAATCTATCCAAGCGTTCGACATGCTCAGATGGAAAAAGTTTTCTGTGCTATTGAGAATCTCCATTCGGAATGCTCGCTACGTTTCGAAAACTCGTGAACCTGTCGTATGTACCTGCAGCTTCGATAAATCTTGAGTAGTAATGCTTGAGCAACTGATCGACCCAGCCTTTTGTTTTTTGATCTTTGTACATTACCCAGTAGGAGCGATCGCCGCCTGAACAAATTAGCACAAAAATAAGATGCTAGTAGACGTTACATACATACATGCAGTGAATAATAATCTCCGTCGAAGCGGTGGCCGGTAATGCTGCGTCCGATGTATTCAACACTGTCACAATACGACGCTAATAAACGATATATATATAATGAATAATAATTTCAGCGGTATCACCGACGAAGCGGTGACAGGTAATTCTGGGTCCGATGTAATACGCAATATCATAAATCTACAACGCTAATAAACGTTAGAGACATACACGCAATGAATAATTTCAGCAGTATCTCCGACGAACCGGTGGCATGTAATTCTGCGTCCGATGTAAGCACTGTCAAAACTCGTTGTGGACGGTCCCAAGCCCGTCTGAGAAAGTAGTGAGGGTTGGTGTCAGGAAAGGAATCCGTCCGTAAAACTCTGCTGAAACCAAAACTACGCTAGTCACGAATATGAATGAGGATATGGCTAGGGCGTCCCCACAAGCACGCAGGAACATCGCTCTAAACCTGTGGAAAATCAGCGAGGGCTACCGGACTTTCGAGGACGAGTTCGGCTAAAGAAGTTAGTCCAGAGAAAAATGAGGATTGGAAGTCTCAATGTGGGAGCCATGATAGGTAAGGGCAGAGACATTGTGGACATGATGAAAAATCGCAAAATCGACATCCTTTGCTTTGCGACAGAAAGCCGACGAAACGAAGTGGGCGTGATACTGGACAAACACCTAGTCGATGAAGTTGTGGAAGTCAAGAGGAAGAGTGACATTATTATTTTCTTAAAGCTGGACCTCGGCGTCGAAAGTATCGCTATCGTCTCAGAGTATGCTCCACAAATTGGATGCGGTCAAGAAGAGAAGGATGCTGTCTGGGAAGATTTGCTTGATTGCACGGAGAGTTTGGGCGGGACTCGATATATAGTGGCAGGTGATCTGAACGGATATGCTGGCACGCAAAATGACGGAGTAGAAAGAGTTCATGGTGGTTTTTTAATCGCAGATCGAAATGAAGAAGGTGACAAAATTCTCGATTTTGCAGTGACCAAAGAACTGAGGATCGTTAACACGTTCTACAAGAAGAAGGAAATACACTTAGTGACATATCGCAGCGGCGGAACTTCGACCAAATCGACTTTCCATCGTACCCGATTGCAAAATGGAACGAAGTGCGCAACGCAAAACTTATTTTCGAAGAGGAATGTGCCCAACAACATCGGGTATTCGTAATGGAACGACCATCGGTGCGAAGAAAAGGCAGCCGGTTGCACCACAGAGGAAAATTAAGTGGTGGAAACTCAAGGAGCAAAATGCCCGCACCGAGTTTAGCCAGCGTGTTTCGGAGCAGATAAACCCGGATGTCAATGATCCAAGTGAGTGGTGTGAGTCAACAGCGAAGGTTATAAGATCTGAAGGTGAAAAAACACTAGGTTTGTCATCAGGAAAATCGAAATCGGATAAGGAGACTTGATGGTTTTGTGACGAAGTAAGGGAGACGGTGGATCGAAAGAAGGAGGCGAGGAAGAAATTGGATTTTGACAACACGGAAGAGAATAAAACGGCGTATAAAAAGGCGAGCATATAGGTGAAGAAAGAAGTGGCAAAAGCAAAAAGCGAAGCAGATCAACAATTTTATGAAAAAATCGAAAATGATGCTGGCAGAGACTTTGTTTTCAAAATAGCCAAGCAGCGCGACAAGACACCCAAAGACGTTATCACTGCGAAACGTATCAAGGACGAGAGTGGCAATGTTTTAGATCAGCATGAAGATATCACGAAAAATGGCACGGCTATTACGAAAACCTACTGAACACCGAGAATCCCTAAGAGAAGCAGCAGTAACAGAGCCGAACTATGGGGTCACCCAGACGATTGCACATGAAGAAGTCGCGGCAGCGCCGAAGAAAATGAAGAATAGGAAAGGAGTTGGACCAGATGACATCCCGGTCGAGGCATGAAAGCTATGGGGCACGAAGGTGTATCCAATTCTTACAAGTTTGTTCCAGCGGATTTACGTGACGGAGAAAATGCCAGATGAATGGAGGAAAAGTACACTCGTACCGATCTTCAAGCAAAAAGGCGACATTTTAGATTGTGGAAATTATCGCGGTATCAAACTGATGAGCCATACCATGAAGATATGGGAAAAGACTCATCGATACCAGGATAAGAAGCGAGATCACCATCGGAGAAGAGCAGCGATGTTTCATTCCGGGAAGGAGCACAACAAAACCGATACACGTACTGAAGCAACTGTACGAAAAGTACAACGAGAAACAAATAAAGTTGCACAGCGTTTTTGTCGACCTCGAGAAGGCTTATGACACCGTCCCGCGAGATTTGGCTTGGACCTGTCTTCGGAACTGTAACCGTCCTGAAAAGTACGTCCGGCTCATCATGAACATGTATGACCGTTGTTACACCTGCAGCCGTACCACCGTAGGCACGACTTAATATTTCCACATCAAGGTCGGTCTCCATCAAGGATCAGTATTAAGTCCATTCTTATTCGTCATCGTGATGTTTGTACTTGGGCTCTTGGTAACCTCCGGAGCACCATGGACACTCCTGTTCGCCGATGATTTGGTACTTACGCTGAATCCAGTGCAGCACTTCAAGACCAGTTACAGAAGTGGCGACAAGCCTTGGAGGGAAACGAACTTAAGATCGACAGGAAGAAGACGGTGCACACTGGACCTGAAGAAGTGAACCTACAAGGTGAACCTCTAGCGCACGAGGAAAACAAGTACCTCGGTAGCAGGGTCAACATGGTAAATAACCTTGAACTTGAAGTTACTGCCAGAATCCAGAGCGTATGGTCAAACTAGGTGAAAACAACCGGCATCCTTTGCGATAGAAACGTTCCCCCGAACGTCAAAGGCAAAGTTTTCAAGTCCATAGTTAGACCAGCAATGCTTTATGGCGCTGACACTTGGACTACTACGAAGGGAACGGTTAGAACATTGGAGGTGAACAAGATGCGCATCTTACGATGGACCGCGGGAGTAACGATGATCGGTAAAGTTCGAAACTAACACATCTATGGATCACTAGGGATCGACAAGTTACCCCGAAAAATCGTTCAGCGACGGCTTAATTGGTTCGGCCACATTGAAAGAAAGGAACCGTAACATCTGGTGCGGCGAGTGACGAATATGGAGGTGGATGGAAAGAGGCGGCGAGGAAGGCCAAAGACGAGGTGGATGGACTGCGTTCATAGAGACATGGCGGCGATGGGACTTTCGCGAGATATGAATCAGGAACGCATGATATCGAAACTGGCATAGCAGTGACCCGGACAAATCCTGGACAAGCTCGGAGAAAGATGATGATGTAAGCACTGTCACATATAACATGCGATGCTAAAACGATATAAACACGCAATGAATAATAATTTCAGCGATATCTCTGATGAAAAGGTGTCAGGTAATTCTGATTCCGATGTAATAAACACTATCACATATAAAAATACGACGCTAATAAACGTTAGATACATACACGCAATGAATAATAATTTGAGCGGTATTTTCCACGAAGCGGTGGCGGCTAATTCTGCATCCGATGTATGAAGCACTGTCAATACGATGCTAAACGCTAAATACATACATGCAATGAATAATAATTTCAGTGATATCTTCGACGAAGCGGAGGCCGGTAACTCTACGTCCGATGTATTAATCTCTGTCACATGTCATCCCCATCATATACATGTCGGGAATTAGTACAAAAACATAAGGCGTAAAACAAATAATATTCTCCCCAATTATACAAAAGCTTATACGGCACTAGCCAATAATGGCTGTTACCTCTAAAGCGATCCATAATATAAAATGGTAAATATTATATGAAAATTATGCGTATCCATAAAACTTTAGACTTGTTATTTCGGTGAGGGCACAAGCCAACGTAGTGGCAAAAGGCCAAACCCGGTTTATTTCAGCAACAAATATTACAGTCACGTCCTTCACCTAGTATATAGTTCAAACATCTTTTAGCATTCAAATTATATTTAACACACATATTGAGTTATATTAATCATTTATTGATAAAAATTGCTTACCTGCAAGGTGGTAAGGATATATATCACAGCCTAGTCGACGTAGCGTCAGTTGTATAGCACCGTTGTCAATATCCCAATCCGGAGGAAATTCTACAAAATTTTGCAACAAATTAGTAAATTTTTATAAAATCAGCTGCTGCAGCCTCGATTCGTGCCACTTACTGCATTTACCAAATTTCGTGGATGGAAGAAAAGTTGTGATGAAGTACTGAAAGCTATTAATGATTCAAACTTATTAACTGTAGTTACAGTCAGAATTAAGTGCGCATAAAATCAATCGAAGACGAAATCGAACTATATATATCGCAATCCTACGATTTTCGGTTAACATTAGATTTGCTAAACAACGCCCAATTTTAACACCTTCTTACATCGTTAAATTATTCGGAAACAAGCGACTATCATTTAAATGAAAAGATCACAGTCGAACGAAACTTCGCTCCATATGTAGGCGCTTAATACTGATTATAACTGTGTAACAATACGTCACAACTGCAGCTATGTTTCGAAATTTTCGCAAGGAGAAATTGATTCGATATTACCAAATAACTCCTACACTCCGAAAAACCTTAAATTTTGCATGTATATACTTTACATACATCATTTTTCGTTAAAACACAGAGAAAGCGTTGGTTATAATTTAAGCAAATCAGTTTAATTTGCTAGAGCGATTGACAATGTATTATTGTATGTGTACACAATGCGGCTTTAGGATTAAATTTATCTCCTCACTAAGAATATTAAGAGCACGAAATACGATCTTACGATTATACTAATACATGCACGAGGTCCGCAATCCCGGGGTGGCCAAGTTCTAGGGGAAAGGTCAGGTCAGGCGATCCTTTCCGGTAGGTCGGCTCTCCGCGACGAGGGGGTTCCAATGCCTCAGTTAAGGATAGTCCCTGTCCACCCTTGAACATGTATGATGCATATTACAGGCACTAGAAATGTTTATATAAATGCCAACAAAACGCATTCAGTTTAAACAAAATCGGCCCTTAGCTACCCAATATAATTTTGTGGTCATAAACTTATAAAGTCGAAATATTTCGTTACTATCGTTATCACATTAAGGTACCACAATTGTCTGCATAAGATATAACACATAGTATGTATATTGGTATTGCGTCATGATATGTGTTATAATATTGTTACGTAATTATATATAACCTACCAACACGACATAACATGAAAACTTAAGTTCCTTTATAATAATACCGCTGTAATAGTACACTTAGAGGAGTAAAAGGATTATTAGTTATTGAACATTAAACCCATATTTAACGAAAACCTTTCCAACGAGAAGGACGGCAATATGTACAACACGAATCGTAGCTTTGCTGTGTATCTTCCTATGTGCATGGAATGATATATGTAGTCTTACACTAAAGAACCCTAACACGAACCGAAGATAATAGCATGGCGCATGCGTTATATATCTTTATAGCTAATGCCCAAACTTTTTCGCAATCGCCAGCTCACTGGAAGCTGAATAGTCTTGTCCAGATATATGTGGGTCATTTCACGAAACCATGTCATTAGTCGGGGGCTACATCGGCACGTTTTGGCCCATATCACCAGGCTTTTGGAAGGAAATTTAATGTCGCTGTGAGATGAAGTAATAGCATGTCCGACGGTCAAAATGAGGTATGGTGGACCTCTGTACCCCTAACATAGCAGGAGCCAGAGGCCCTCAACCCGGGTTGGCCAAGTGAAGCCAAAACACATGTCCCACTATAAACGTTTGCCGTATCGCCAGCACGGGATACATATGTGTGTTTTTCATTTCACTGTGATCCTTTGGTATTTGCTAATTTTTTCGGAAAAACTTGGGAGTAAGCATCGACACTGAAGCTGACGTCAAGCTTCCGAAAAAAATTTTGGCGATATTTGGCATTCCCCCGACCAAGGTGAAATCTGGCAATTTGCATACGCTGGTACATAACGTCAAAGCGCACTAGCGCCAAAAATGCTATATAACGGTAATCGTAATGAGTACAGGTGTTAATGAAAAGGAAGAATATCAGCGTCTGTCCATGTGTTGTTTGATTATGAGGTCGAAGGTCATAAAGTGCCAGAAATGGGGTATATATGTAAAATGTAGCCCCCTCCGACCTACCGAACATTAAATTTAAAAAAGCAAAATTTTGCATACAGTTTTACAATAGGCCGGCTAGAAACATAGTAACGCCCCACTAGAATCGACTCATGTATTAAAAATTTTTAATGAAAATGTAGCCCCCCCCCGACCGCATCTATAATAAAAGAAACCGAAGGTGGCAAGAACCATATTAGTATATAAGTTCATCATCATTGCACCATGATATGGGGCCGTGCTCTTAACTGAGTAGCTAGGGAACTCTTCTGCCTGTCCCACATCTATACTTCGCATTGTCCTTGGCATCATCACCTAAATGTAAGCTAATCATAGATCAATTCTGTTTGTTTTACAGCAGCAGCGTGTTAAAATAAATCTAGAATCTCTAGAAGTAGCCAAAGTTTCACGCAATGTATGTTGTAGGAAGGTGTAGCCCCCCCCGGCCTCAGGTGTAGAACCCCACCCACTCACACATATCGGGGTACCAATTTTTACAAGGCTCTGCCTGAAATTTTTTGTCGGACATCCCCCACTCATGGCTGGTTTGTGGGCAGAAAATGGTATCTGTAGGTGCTGTCTCCGGTGCGCCAGAAAAACTTCTGCGACAGGCTTGCTCTAAATTGGTCGATTTTTAACCATCAAAGGGCCCTAGTTGCACCAATTTTAGGTCGCAAGTCCTCCAAACGGCTTGACGGTGACCCTTTTGGTCCGACTTGCATACAAACAGACCATGGTTCACATGTCACTGCGTTGCCCTACAGAATGACTTAATTCGGATTAAAATTTGACGCTCAGGGTTACCCTTTGAGACCCCTGTAGCAGGTTTCAGGTAGCTCGTTTTGCATAGAGACATCGATATTCGAAAAATTCAGGATTTTTATGTCGGAAGGGGTCCAGACACTGCACATATGAAAACGTTTCATTTTGGCTTCAAAAATGGTGTTTCAAAAGTACATGTTTTCGTGAAATGACCCATGTGTACTATTGAGATTACTAATCAGAGTCATATGTAGCTAACATAAAATCATACAAATGTACACAATTCGTTAATCCCTATCCCAACAAACAGTAATTCGTTAATTCCATAACAGCATTTAAACAGACTTTGTCCTCCTCCCTTACAATCCACAAATTATACCTGATGTATGTTCCAGCCAATAATATTTATGTTTGCCATATTATTTCCGATCGATATAGCGAGTATAGTAATTCTACGCCAAGTACTAGTAGACCAAAACTACAAAAAGTATCTGATTCTGATCACAAAATTCACTCGCCTATATCACTAGTTCCGGCATCGTCGCATATATGCAAATCGATATGACCAGCGTAAAAATGAAACGACGTTTCAACAATATCGAATCTTGAGAAAATTGAAGGCGTTCCGCCGTGATAGCTTACGCCGCCAGAAACAGTATACGTTGCCGCTGGATTGTACGAGCGAATCTGGTTGGAAATTTGCTGAAACACAACATATATAGGATAGCGTAGATGATCATCATCAATTCAAGGACAGTCAACACCGTAATCAAAAACCACTGCAGTCTGCTGCGCCTAGCATTGCAGATAACACTAGGAAAAACATTCGATAACGAAGTATACGATAACATTTCGTATCAACATCAATCATTATCATCACTTGTCGAATCAACATGTGACATTCCAGCTACAACAACACCGACTATGTCTGCGACGACGACCACAGACCGAATCAACAATAAAGCAAT
>JASANE010015795.1:0-50671 GCA_030248225.1 Trileptium ribeirensis
CTTGTGAACTTAATGGAACCTAATGGACTTGCGGATACCGAGAACTTAGTGGAACCTAACCTAGCGGAACCTAATGGATGGAATGGAGTACCGAGTAACCTAGCGGAAGGGAACCGAGAACCAAGGGAACTAAATGAACTTAACCGAGTGGATGCATCCGATACTAAACTGGCTCCCTCCAATTTAGGGCGGCCGTGTGAGGCCCCTGTAGCGTTTCAACCGACCGGGGAAGACCGTAAAGGACACTGGTCAGGTGCGATGGAGACCTTCGGGAAACGGGTCAGCCCGATTGTCCTAACTCCGTTCAAAATTCGAGAGCGTATGTGTACCCTAGATTCTTTAGAGGCCGGGGAAGACCGTAGAGGACACTGGCCAGGAGAAGGGAGGCGTTGGGAAGTGAGCTGTCCCGATGGCCCGAGCTCCGCTCAAAATTGTAATTTATATGTAGGATCAAACTCGTATAGAGCCCGATCCCTAAGTGTAGGGGCCGTGGGATCTGACCAGGTCGGAAACTGCGGTTTGAGTCTGTCGTGGTATAGTCAATCCAACCGGCAGGTGAGCATGTGTGCGTTTGAATGTGAGTCGGCCGGAACCGATGCCTCCAGCGTGTGTGTAGAACCGGGAGGAGAAGCTGTGCTGCTTGTGAGTGAAACGGGTTCCGAGCCACATGGAGACAAAATTGAGCCGAGTGCCGAAATTATTTCTGACGTAGCTGATCATGATAGTCGAGCAACAATGAACCCAATCTTGAGCGGTAGGGACGAGGAAGTGGAACCAATTGAACCAATGGAGCTTTATGCCGAACCGAAGGAACAAACAAAACTTGACAGTGAACCGGAGGAACCAATAACTGCTAGCTTAAGCTCGAATATTATGATTGTGGAACCTATGGTACCTAAATTGGACATAAACGCCCGAGCAAGTAACCAAATCATGGAACAATTAGTAACACAACCGGAGATAGTGACCTGTTACATAAGTAAAGAAATAGTGAAGGAAATTGGATATGGAACGACCGGATTGCCGGTCAACCTGATGGACATAATTGAGCAAACACTGGCTACACCTAGATCATTGCGAATTAGGCCGCTTTGGAACCTCATGGACGCACACTCCACCACAGAACTTAATGACGATCTGATAGAATCACCTGAACAGGCCACGCACCCACTAAGCACGCCAGCTAATACACAACACAATCTTGATCTCGCGCTGAGAAAGATATTTTCCAAGGGTCCTACTGAAGAAAAGGTAGAGCCCTTAGCTCTGCAGGGATTGCCCAACGAGGAACGATTAATACTATTGGGACCGGACTCCGAATTCGCACCTACGATAATAACTTTGGGACCTGGGAAAGTGCCTCGCTATTCATTCATACCCCCTCGACTACGCCCGGGAAGAGAACAAGTACTCGCTAGGGCCTTATTTTATCGAAGAGTCATCGCTGTGTCGGAGCGGATTTGCCATGCCCACCAGTTGCTCAGGATCCGGGTAGCTGGAACGGCCCCACTGGAGCGACGGCGGGACGCTGCCGTTGTGTCCGGGCTGTTAGGGTTCGCATCTCCGTTCTTGCACACTATGGCCGGGATCCACGTCAGCAGTAGCATGGTGAGACACCTCGAAGGCTTGCTGGAATTAGTTGCCCGGGTGTTGAACTCAATGAGTATTACTGAGGCCATTACTGAAATATACCGTTCTCAGATTCCCATCCTTCAGACATGCCAGGCGTGCGAGGGACAACACAACACTAATTTTATGCCCACCCGTGGCTGTACTTTTGTCACCTATCATGGCGAGTGGGACTATACAGGAAATTTGTCTGCCGAATACGGTATAGTCCGACGCAACGGAACTATCACCATCCAACCAAGTCGTACATATGGGTTGCACACAGCTCCTGAGTTGACCGCATACAGGGACGCTAATTTGGAATGGCTAGAAACTGTGACCAACGCACCGTATTTGCTGGACTACCTCGTTACGGAATATGGCGAATCCGGTCTCATTGCACCGGTGCTGTCAATTGACCACATCGTATATGCAGTCATAGCAAATGCCATTTTTAAGCAAGTAGACAGCGTGCAGAAACGCGAAGAACTGCTATACCTGAGACTATTGTGGTTGCGTCAGCCCGCACAAAATATCTGGCAAGCTGATCCGGACGACGACATGGACGTGGGCTCGATTGTCAACCCGGACGCAGAAATAACATTCATCGACGAGGAGGAGCTTGAGAGCGAGTTGAGTACAGCGCCTAGTGACTTGACCGAGGACGAATTTAATATGTCCGCTATCGCAACACTCGACTCGGACGACGTGGTTTCTGAACTCGACTCACCCTCGGATAACGACGATCCCGAGGACGAACCATATGTCGACGCAACTGAGGGTGGCCGAGTAATACTGACCAGGTCGGTACGGCCCTTCTCAAACAGACTAAGCCGACAATATGCGACAGCTGCAGAATTGTGGAGCCGAGGGATTAGATTCGTGGGATTATTAATTTTCCTACTTATCGTTCAACAAATGGGTCAGACCCAGGCAATCGCCACGCCATTCTCGGACCAAGTAGCACGCTTAGGAGCTATGGTCAACCAACAAGTGGGGACCCTAATCGAACCACAGGGTCTGGTAATAACCGCCGCGAGATCAACTTTTCTACCGATCGTTTTGCGATTGTCCTTAGATGGGTTGCAACCGAGCAGGCAAGCAACCGGTATGGCGTGGTGTGTCTACACCCCCAGGGGTAAACCATGCCTGGGAAACTGTTGCCCCAACCCGAATTGTACTACCATGCCGGATCTACAGCGTAAAATTCAAGAGTTGGAGCGAGAATTAAGAAGCACATATCAGGGTGTGCTAGATACAAGCTATTACATGGCCCTAATGCGTGAATATTGCGAAGCGAACGTTCATTTTTGTGAAGAGCCAAGGGCTCGTAAGAAAAGATTTCTCGCTGCCCTAGCTGGAGCTGCAGGCGTAGTTACAGGATTTCTAGGAGTAGGAGTAGCCTTTACAAATGCAGTGCACCTAAAGGACCTGAATAAACAGGTGATAGCATTATCCAAGGAAATGCGAAACACTTACAGTGTGGCCCAGGGCAACGCGCGAGCAATTTTGAAATTAACACGCGCCAATGAGGAACTTTACTCCTTCTTGCACCACGAAATGCAGGAAGTGGTTGGCATGATAGAACAGGTTAGATGCCAGGAACAACGCTACGTGACAGAGGTACATCGCGAATTGGTAAACCACATGTTCCGCACTAGCCTGCGCTCGTCAGTTGACGCTGTCATGGAAGCCATGATGAGCGGACAGCTATCACCCAAGGTAGTGGACGCCGCGACGCTAAAGCGACTATTCGAAAAGGATCCAAGGATAGAACAAACTATACTAACACGCGAACCGGCGCTAGCTTACCAATTCGGTCAAATTTACCCAGTGCACATCGACTTGGGCACGTTCAAGTTTGCATTCATTCTAAGAGTACCGCTAGTCACGTCGGACGACGTCCGGCCTTATTTTCGGATATACAACGTCGGTTGGAACGTACCAGAGCGCAGCGCACACATGAGACTACCTCTGCCAGAATATGCCACGCGAGTGGAACAGGCCCGATATGAGGTGCTGAACTTGCACGCATGCAACACGCGACCCGGCATTGCTTTTTGCGAGGTTCACGCTTTAGCCACTGACCATTCTTCACGCTGTTTGGATTGGATCATCATGGGTGAAGACGCTCCAGATGACACGCGCCGCATATGCAGGAACAGCGCATTAGTTGGACCAATGGTCAACCATACCGACGTATACACCACCGCACAAGGGGTACTAATTCGAACCGCCGAGCCCAAAGCAGTGGTCTCCAAACAAAAGCACCTCAGTCACGTTACGCGCGGAGAAACCATCCAGATATCGGAAAATGGGGTGTTGTGGCTGGCACATAGCGACTATACCCAACTAGTGGTCGGACCACTAATGCTCGCCAGCACTTTAGACGCTCAGGAGGTCACCGTTAACATCGGACCTAACATCACCATACATGACTTCCCAGATATTCCTCTTCAACCCATCACTTGGAGCTCATTGGAACACGCCAAGGCTACCAACTTACAGGTCCAACGGATAGCCGACGAGCAGTTGAAGAAGGTGATCGACTTCCCATACATTACAACAACGGGCGTAGCTCCTTACCTGTGGATGCTCGTTGTGCTAGTAATTGTAGGTATAGGGGCGATAATTTACTTTAAGAAGAAAACAGGTTTCTGCCCGAAATGCATACGGGGACGCTTACAACGCTGGTGGCAGCAACGACCATGTAGCCAAACGAACCCGAAGAGACTTGAGTTGAACATCAAAACCGGGAACGAGTATGGTACTCCAGACGCAGTCCGACCGGTAGTTTCAGCTCCAGCCGCGTCCACGGAACACCTGGAATTGCGGACAGTGAGCCCTCGTCGATCGGCTCGACTAAATAACCCTAGTGAGGACGAGGACGTTGTCTTGGTGGAACCTACGGAACTATTTGCGGTATCCGAGCGTGCGCAACGTAGGGGACATCGCACAGTATCTTACCACCGGCAGGTCAATGCCATGCAGCACGTAGACGCCCCGTTGCTAATCAATGCTTTCATTTACCGGACACCGGTACTCACGTTGATCGATACAGGCGCGGACGTCTCTATCGTATCACAGCATTTAGTAAATAAGCTAGGCCTTCAGCCTCGCCCAGACGACTCGACGCGGATAGTATCGGCCACCAAACAGGAATTAGCACTGGACGGTAGCATAAGTGTACCCTTATCAATTGGACCTATTAAGGTGCAAACAGAATTCTTCGTTACCCAAACCGCTCCGTATCATTGCATCTTAGGAACAAATTTCTTGTCGCAACTGCCAAAATGCATCATAAATTTCCGCGAGCGCTGTCTAGAAATTGGCATAGACGAGGAAGAAGCTAAAATACCCTTCGCAGGCTTAGAGCGCTATGACCCACCCTTGATAGCAGTAATGTGCAGAAAACTCACTACTATAGAACCAAATACAGAAACATTTATCAACGCCATCCCCGAAATTGCTGACACCGGCGTAGGACCCGCTCTATTTGTCCCCGCTCCCGAAATGACGGATATCGCAATGGCCCACGCATTGGTGCTCCGAAGTCAGCGGACCATACCAATCGCAGTTATCAACTTTGGCAATACACAGCATAAGGGATTTTGGCAGTTAGAACTGGATCCTGAAACCAAAGATAAGACATCTTTTGTGACGGTACACGGACAGTACGAGTATAATGTCCTACCGTTCGGGTTAAATTCATCCCCCGGAGCCTTCCAACGCTGCATGTCAATGATTTTGAAAGGGCTTGAGTGGGAAAAATGCCTAATATACATCGATGACATCCTAGTGATTCGGGTCTTCGATCGTTTCCGTAAGGCAAACTTAAAACTCAAACCCTCAAAATGTCACTTCGGACGAGGCAGCCTCAAATAGCTTCAGGAGGAATCGTCGTACCAGGACCATACACTTCAGGGGATCTACGTTACGCAATAATGCTCGCTGCGCAGGACCACCCACTGTTCCAATCGCGACCAGCCGAACATATTATGGTATCGCGATTGCGAGTGCCAATGGAAATGTCAACCCAAACCATAGGAGACTATACCACAATGCGCCCTTATAGTGCTCCACCAGTAGCCGCTAGTCGGCCTATGTCTCCGCATCAATGGGTCTTCCGCGAGGCACCCATGACTCAGCCACCAATAGGGTCACCAATGTCCAGTTACCTGTCGGAAACCTCCGGAGAGGGCACGGCAGTAGACGTAAGAGCAGCGGAAGCAGACGACGAGTTAACTAGCCAAATTTCACAGGAACCGTCCTCCACCGAACGACGCGCTCAGGCAGGACAGGAAACATCCAGCACCAGTTCTAGGACACCCACCACCCAACCGGGAGCCTCTGACTCATTTAGTGAATTCACACTTGCAAGTTCAAGTAGCGAAACACCAGCACCTCGGAGGGGAACTGGGCGAGCAGTGACACTAAGTACCCCTCCTCGCACCCGAGCACCACAGAGCGAGCAACGGAGCACGCGAGCACCGCCAGAAGAGCGAGGAAAAGGCCTTGTTGGACGAGCCACCCAACGGAAACAAATAGTGTCGGCTCGAGGCAGTTCAACTATTCAATTCACCAGCACTGAACAGCCGGGACCTTCCACAGTGACCATTACCGAATTGATACGCACCACTGCAACTACCACCTCCTCAGGAATAATACGACTTAGTACTGCACATGCAACGGCGCCAACTAGGCACCTTTTAGCTCACAAGTGAGAGAACGGGTCTTTAGGCCTTATGGCGCAGCATAGGACGAGGAAGTCGAGGACGCCTTAGGTAGGCCTAGACGCGTGACTTTCCAGGAAATAGGGACAACCACTGCTGACACTGGGGGAACCTCAACTAGACTGGCTTCGGCCACACGCGCACAATCCACCAGTGTCACTACCTCGATGACAAGCGCGCCAATACTGACACCTCGACCACTTTTAACCGGAGAACGCTCTCCTGGCGGAACTTTGCCACCAACCACGTTCCCCCGCTACCCCTCCAGTCAAGAACTGCACCCTGCCGCTTGGCGACAGCGCATACCTCGACCACCACCCCATGAGGAATCTGAATCCGATGAGTCGGATCCGCAGGTGGACTAAACTACCCGACCTAACGGCACGTACCCCGAGATGGAACCCAATTCCCCCGCAAAACCCAGAATAAGGATGAAAGTTAAGGCGGACCTAATTTTCATCCATACCATGTAAATTTACCTGTGCTTCCTCCATTTTAGATGCGTCGCAGCTACAGCCAGAACGATCTCCATGCGCCTCGTTTGCCACAAGGAGTACTACATGAGCCTGCAGTGTGCGATGGGCACCGTTACCCGGCCGTTCCCCGAAGCCACATGAGCAGCTCACACTTCTGGGATGCGGTCGAGATCAAGCGATCCAATCAAATCACGCTGGCCAACGAACACTATCTCCACGGTGGTGGCTTTAATCACAATGGTCGCCAGCTCGGCAGCGTCACCGAGCATTTCTACATCACCATATTGGACCTATTGGGGTTCGTCTCGGTGATCGCCCCCATTTTGGATCAGCGGATGTCACCGACGGAGGTCAAACTACGCAGCGTAGCCCTCCTCCGCACGCTGCCGGCCAACACTCGACGATGTCTCCGATCATACCAGATCCACGTCATGAGCCCAATTCTCCTGGCTAAGTTCCAGGACCTCGATTATTGGGACGACCTATACGATTCGGGCGATAAGCCGCTCCTCAATGACACCTTTGACAACTTTTGGGGTACGGGTGTCCACCGAAGCGAGTGCGGGGCCGACCAACCGGCATACCATAACGCGCTGGGACATCTACTATGCGACATCCGGTCGTTCCACCGCGACCGTTTTGTGCGATGGCCGCGGACTATCATCGTCGGCGACGATCGTGCCTTGCCGCTATTGGACGTGGCCGACGACTACAATCGCATTACGTTCGTACGGCCCGGACTCAGCATGATCTCGTTGATCCATTGGGCGCTCGCGTTCCTAACGCCGCAAACGGACTGCGTCGTCATCATTGGCGGCTACCGGGATGTTTGGAACCTGCCAAACAAGGTGCTCTCGCCCGGCGCCTACCTCAAGCGAATAAGCGCCACCTTATGGTGCTCGAGAAACGGCTCCGGGCAGACTCGGCCGTCGTCATCACCGGACCAGCGCCACACTGGGACGATTTCAGGTACGATAGCACGGCGTGGTTCAACGAGCTGACCGAACGGAGGACGCGAATGGTGGACGGGCACCAGGCGCTCATGAGCGTCATCATGCCTGAGTGGCCTGCGGCGCTAAAGGGAACTGAGGCCTGGGACGCAATCGGTCCGTTTAACCAGGGCGAAGAGCGTCAGCGATGGCCCGAACCAGTAGTCTCGCCGCCGTTCTGGCCACAACTGTGCGACTGGACTGAAAAAATAATCCGGCGCACGGACGTATTTTGGCGTATGGGCGAAGCTCAACTATATAACCGAGCTGAGCCCTGGCAAGAGTAAGGCCGTACGAATCCAAACAAAGAGGGGGAACAAATTGACCATTTGCAAGGGGTAAGAGGCACGCACAACGTAGCAGGTACGAGCCAGCGCGTAGGTAGAGCAGAGTATAAAAGTTAACCAGCGAGCGATCAGCGAAAGAGAGCGACCCCACGCAACGACAACCCGAATATTTATTTGAGTTTATTCTTGCAGATGGCCGACACCACGCAACCGCAACGCAGCGACGAAGCCGAGCAGACTCGGAGGCGATCCAGCGGACGCGTATCGGTGAGTGGGCCATTCGCCCCACCCGAATCGACGTGGTTCCAGCTTCCGGCGATCCCAATGTATCGTGTGGATTTAACCAAGCCATATGTGACATTTTTGTCCCACGGTACTGAATGGCCGGAGCTGTCGAATATGCACGAAGCGCCAGCACCATTCTCCCACGACGGCAATACTTTAACGACCGTCGAGAAACACTACCAAGTACAGGTGCTCTCGCTGCTAGAACTGACTGATGCCGTCCGAGAACTACTGCTCATGACCGGCACACCGCTGCAACTTAAAACGCGAGCTCGGGAACTCAAGAACGAGCTCATTGACGGTGTCACCCAGGCCCGTCTCAAGCCGCTCCTCGAACATATCATGCGGCCGATCCTCCTTAGTAAGTTCGCCATACCGGAATATGCGCGAATTCTGCAACTCACCGACAATGAACAATTATTGGAGGCCACCACGGACACTTTCTGGGGCGTCGGGCGTACCAACCAACAGCTGCAGCAGCAAGAGGCCCCGACGCGCTGTCACAACGTCATGGGCCGACTACTCGAGGAGGTACGGGATTACCGTGCTACCGGTCACGTTCGCTGGCCCAAGACAGTCATAGTAGGTGACGCCCTGGCGTTGCCAATACTAGAAATGGCCACCGAGAACAAGTGGATCGTCAATGGGTGGCCTGGATCAACCATGGTGCGCCTATTGCAGTTGGCCAACGCGATCTTAACCCCGCAGACCAACTGCATCATCATCCTCGGCGGGTTCCAATACGTCTACCGCAAGGCACCAATGGAGCAGCTCCACGCCGCCTTGCCGAACGCCGCCTTTCGCAAATTTAAGCGGCACCTGGGCGTACTCTCTCGCCGAGTCGCAGCCAATACCGCCATCGTTATAGCGCCGCCGGCTCCCCGATGGGCTGCCACTAATCAGGACGCTTTGTCTTGGACGGCCGAGCTCAAACAACTAATGGCTAACCACCGACGGCAGCACGACACCTTCCACAACGTGTATATGCCCTCCTGGCCGGTCGCGTTCCACAGTGCAGACGCGTGGGAACGGGACGAGCCACACATGGAATGGCAAGAAAGGCCTCAGTTTGAGGAGCCGATGGTGTCGCATTATTGTCAGCGAAACTTACGTGAGTGGGTGAGCCGTCTAGTTAGGGATGCCGAGCTAAGGCGCTTAACGCATTGAGACTACACTAAATGCGCGAAAGTGAAGCGAGGTCCACACTGTGAGAAGATAGGCTATTGCGAGGACAAACAGGAAAGCACGAGGGGGTTTCATCTAGATCTAGTGGTAGCGAGCAGTAACGAAAGCGCGCGGAACGCAGCGATGAAAATTTCTTAGGAAGCATTGTCCGAAGCGAGATAAATCGGAGGCACTGTTAAAATGAGCTAACCCAAACTAAGCTAACCTGGTACTGAAGCTCATGAAATACGAAATTTATTTCCCTTTTTGCAAAATCTACAGATCCATGGAAACTTCGGAAAACATCGTGATGTTATAGGGAACTCCTGGGTCAGGCCACCTGGCAGTCCGGACCCTTTCCTGGGAGCGACCAATCCAATCAGCCCTCTTGGAGGTACGTGCCACCTAATTATGTATATATATAAATTGTCATTATATAAAGCAACATATAATTTGCGTTAGAAAGGGTGTGTATAGAAAAAATAACGTGAAATACGCAGGAAAAGAACTTTCACAGGAACTAATTTTAATAATTTAGCCCATAAGGGAAAACTCCGAAAATTTTCGGAAAATAAGGGAGAAGGGGCGACGTTTTCATGTTTTCTTACGTATATGGATATCGGACAACTCTAAGTCGCCCTTCTGCCCCGACATTTACAATAAAATTTACAAAATTTTCACTGAAATTTATACAAATTACGGAAACTCATCAAATTCTACTAAAAGTTATCGAATATTTACTGAAACTTATCAAATTTTACAAAATTTCTGGCAAATTTTTTCCAAATGTTCCGCGAATTTCCCTAAATTTTCATACATAATCTTAAAACCTTTGGAAATTCTACGTAAATTTTATAACAATCTCTAAACTTTTCAAGCTGAATCAAATCATGGGCTGTGCATCTGCAATTTAAAGGCGAAATTTTCACGCAAATTCATCATCTTACGAGATTTACACTCTTACCCTAAGTAAGGAGTCTAATAAATCCAAAAAATTTTAAGAGATGTAACAGCCCCAATTTCCAAAAAACGAGGGAACGTTAAAAGTATGCTAAATCCGTAGGAGAAAATGGGAATGGACGACCGGATACCGGTGGAGTGTGACCTCCTTTTGAATTAATATAATTGTGCCGTATCGTATTGATTATGAAATAAACAATTGTATTTCGTTATAGTATATCTATAAGGTCACACTCCATTGCCCGAGGGTGCCCGGGGTGATTTTGGCACCAAATATGGAAAACAGGTATCTTAAGTAGGGGTGTCCGGTCGATCCTAGGGATATAAATTGATGCAGTATCGTGTATAATCGATGTTGTGCCTTATATTATGTATGATTTATTGTAGTCGATGCGTAGAACGGGTGTGCGTTCGGCGAGGCCGGGGACCAACGGATGTTTCAGGGATTTTTGGTGAAAACTGGTCGCCCTGGGCCGGTCCCAGCGCACACGCCGAATGCCCAGTATCTCATGATTGCTGCTGTGTATTGTTATTTGTTATAGCTATATATAAAAGGTGTTTGGTCAAGGAATACTCGGATGAGCCCGAGGAGGGTCGCCGGTGATCGTAGTTCTTGGTCTGAGCGAATCAAAACAGAGTATTTTGGGATACAAATTTTCCAAGACACTATTTTGGGGTGCGACACAAAAAAATTTAAATTTTGGATTTACTACTAAACTTATGGGAATGGGGGTGACTGAACCCTCGTATGGACACTGCTGGGGTGTCAAATTGCCCCGGCGGGTCAAAAAATTCGGATCCCATGAATACTTACGGATCCCCTAACAGGCGCTTAAGCCTCCCATTTTCTAAGCCCAAAAGGGTACCTAAGATAATCCAAACTCCCAGATTTCTGGAGCCCGGGATACTTACCTGGTTCTCCCCTAACTGTTTAGTCTACAACCGGGGCCGCCCACCCCCGCGGGTCCGCCCAGGATCCTCCAAACTCAAATAAGACCCCAAACTTTTCATTTTTGGGCGCCTAAAACGGCCTCTAACAGGCCTCCAGTGGGAGTTACATCAAATATTAAATTTTCATCAGTAGCCGGCCTGCCAGGGCATGATTCTGGTCCTGCCCCCGGCCGCCTACTGTTTTTCGTTCTCGAGATATCGGCAAAAATGTGCCGATATCCCTATGAGAAAACGGCGCCCTGAGCACCGTTATATTTTGCCAAAAATTTTCCTCGCCCCGACCAGCGCGAGGTTCAGTTGTTTACGGCCCTTTGCGTGGCACGGGCTTGCTGCAGCCAGTCGTATTATGTTGTGTGCCCGTTGTGGGCTGTCGCTTGCACGTTTTGTTATTTTGGTTTTCACGTATTTGTATATAAACATACATATATATATCTTCTTTGACTAGTATATTGTATAGGGAATTTAAATGTCGAAAATCCAGTACATAAAAAAAAGGGGGGTGACCACATCGAGTATAAAAGCAACGGCCCTTGTTTCGGGACCAGTCGAGGCTGCTACATTTGAAATTAGTCGGGTTTTGGCGGTTGTCGCCAATGCTTTCATTTTAAATTGCTTGCCGCCTCGTTTTTGGGTTTTTGTTTCACCCGGGTGGACTCTTCGGCATGCAGCCGTGCGGAAGAGGTCCGCCCGGGGTCTTTCGATGCTTTTGAAATTTTGCTCGAGTTAGGACCAGGGGCAGCCCTTATGGGTGCTAGGGTGTCCGTTGGATGCCTCGCGCGCCCGTCAGTGCTGCGCCCGCGCTGGGAAGTGGGTTGTATGTGGGACAAATTGTGGTCAAAATTTCGTTTAAATTGTAGAAATGTGGGAAGGTCCCTCCGAACTCGACTGGTTCCCCGTCCGCCGGGTGGTGTTTTGCGACGCTCGGTGGACGTATCTAAGATCGTTTTAAATTGTTTTGTTATAGAAATAGGAGTTCAGCTTCGTTGCAAGTACCCGTTTAGCCGGCGGGAGAGTCTTTTCATTTTTACAAAATTTCGTAGGATCAACGAGTGCACCGCATTCGGAACTAACCTGGGTGGACTCTTCACACAGCGGACGCGTGGAAGAGGCCCGCCCAGAGAGGACACCTCAAAAAGGGGTTTCCGGAAGTTTTCTCGCGTAGGCCTAGGCACTAAAGGGCAGCCCTTGTGGGTGCTGTGGCGTCCAGCGGATGCCCCACGCTCCCACAAGTGCTGGGCCGCGCTCTATTAGTTAAGTCGAGCAGATTCGAGGAAAAGTAGTTTCATAGGAAAATTTCGGAGGTACGTCCGACGAAGAAATTTTGGAAGGGCAGCTGGAAATACAGCTAGGCACGTGTTCTCTAGCGAGGAGCGCAACAGAGTTTAAGGTTCAGCTAGTAAAACTTTGGGTAGGGGTTTCGCGCTTCTAAAAGAGCTCCAACGGAGCTCACAGAACCGTTTCGTCATCCCAAATGGGGTAGTAAATCGTTAGGAATTTCGCGACCAACCTAAAAGGCCGGCTTGAATCGTTTTTGCCATGCTAAGAAAAGGTCAAAGGCTAGTTCACAGTACGGTCCATTGTTGCGTATGTATACAGTATCCCGAAGGTCAAAATCCGCCACTTGGTTTGTGTATATGCATAGGCATGCTTTGTGTACACTCAGTGGAGTGGCATTTCTGTTTTATGATTGCGGTTTGTGTTTATTCATAAAGAGGACGATCGCGGAATAAAATGTGGTGTGTTAAACTCCCGCCTGCAAATGAATTTTTACTTGCTTTTTTCAACCAAATAAATGATGCTCCTAATGTATGAAGTCATTATGGCCCTAATATGGCACTAAAAAGGTATGTCGCTTATTGTATTGAAAACGGTGAATTTATATGCCAAGGTCGATACTATGCAGGATCATAAATATTAACGAGCAAACTATAGAAGCACAGATCACAATATAACACGCTTCAGGTTAAACATATGATCCCGAATTAGTAAAAATCCAACGACCCGTGCGAGGCATCTAGTTATGCCCAAGCAAATTTGCACCTTGTTGTCGAAACTAATTCTCAAAAATGGGGGTCTGATGGTTTCAGCTTTATATTTTTAGTCTGTGTTCGAGAACAGATTCAATCAGAAGACAAAACCTGATAAATTAAAATTCCGCACAAATTTTCGCTCGCAAAATATTCTAATATTTTTGAATAATTTTTATTGAATTTTTGCGAAAACAAATTAGTTTGAATTCAAAATCTGAGCAGGGTATTGGCGAACAGACTGAGTCCAAGTTCGATTGATGAAAATGTATACACTAGCAATTTTCATGGGAAATCGCAAAATGGGAATGTTGGTTCGGTGACCTTAAGTTTACTTGCACATTATATCATTACTCTAATGTATGTTAAAAAATATAGCACCAAAAAGGTTTTTTGCACTCTAGTGAAACATTTTTGATCGTACGTCGATTACGTCAGTTACTTATTTTGCAGCGCACCACTCATTTTAACACCTGGTATTGCATAAAATTCTGCTATCGAAACAGACGAAGTGTCTACGGTGCAAGCAAAGCCAAAACATCTATCGCTGTTAACCACTCTAGCCCAGATCATGACAAAATTTCTTCACAAACTTGTTGTCTTCACGACAAGCGTAATATATAAATGCTCCTGGTCCGAGCTCCAAAGGGGGTGGGGTTCCGGGTGGGGATTTAGTCTTTCCTGAGGTAAGCCGGGTGGGTTGTTACACTTTGGAGGGACAAAGGGGGTTTGCCGCGTCAAAGAGACAGCAGCACCTTCCAGGGAGGTCCGACGCCTCGGGGAGGGGGGAAGAGGGTAGCCCACTTCTACCCTTTCTCATGAGCATGTATGGCGTATCATACGATAGTGGAATCTGCCCTTTTGACACTTTCACGTTGAAATAACGGTGGACTGCTATGATATGAGACGCTGAAGCTTTGTGATGATGTTACCGCAAAGCAGCTACGTTTATAATATAGACAGATATACTTTTTAGATCAAATATGCAGCAGTACGGTGATTGTAACAGCCCCTCCGCCATGCATAACCACTTAAATCAAGGACGCTCTCGCTTTAGAGATTTCTGTTGTGCATCGATTGACTGGTTCCCCTTTTTTTAGCCGATTTGTTTTGTACCCCACATATGAGAGTTCCGAAACTGTGGGAACTATACGCTAAATATAGTGAAATCGCAATCACCCTGTGGATAAAAGTAATGCCTGGCGCATGGCATATATAACAAACAATATGTGTGAATACAAGATAGTCTATCGTATAATGAGAAGCTAGCATTTTGAAAAGGACATAACTATAGACCCTGCTGTTATGTGCGTTACTTATAGCAAGTATATGCCAAGCACACGCTTGATGAAGATACGGCGCTGTGCCGGTTTTCGCTACGTTTTATTAGCTTCCGCGTTGCTATGCTCGCCTTGGCTGACAAGTGTCGACGTGGATAAGTCTTCGGTTGCAGAATTACCATTTAGTAGCTACATCTGTGCATTTGTGCGTACACTGAACGTGATCCAAACAGCATAGTGAAGCCATGCGGCAGAGTTTTTGTTCGGTTGTTCGTTTGTTTGGCCGTTTGTCTACAGTCCAGGCAGCTGCAACGCTACAGTAGTGCCACAGCGGCGTGAACAGTTTTGAGCTTTTATACCTATAGCTAAGCCTTTGCCATTAGCGCGATAGCTTAGTACATTCTCGTTACATATTGGGACCGAGCGAAAACTACTGTATCCATGAAGTGTATTAACGCAACATTGTGGTGATAGCTTGGTTAGGTAGAGTTTTAGGGTTTGGCTTACAGAATATTACTAGTGATTATTGACTACTGACGTTAACAAGAGTTAATAAGGCTGTTCGTATTTGACTATTTTGAGTGCTCAAGCATAATTGTTTGTCTTTGTAAGATAAGAAATTTTTCAATTTTGTCACAGCCGTCAGGCTGTGATATTGTTTTCGACATTATTTCTGAGTATGCAGATTTATGAAAGGATATGTATGCACCGGCTAGCTCTGCCACTGCTTTTAAGTCATTGGATAATCCGTACATTCTAAATTCATTGTTCTTACACCAGTCCAATTTTAATGTCAGACCTTGTCGACTTCAAAAACGGCAACCAACATGCGATGCCAGACTAGGTGTAAATTGCACTGCGCCATACGACACTGTGAAAGTTCTGCAAAAAGTAATATTTTAGAAAAAGCCTGTTTTACGAAGTTCAGATTTCGTTTGTAGATATGCTTTAATTTATATGTTATTTACACGTTTCTTGCGCGTGATATCTAATCAATCGCAGTCTTTCATGTTATCAATAGCGACCTTTCGTATGTTAGAGTGGTTAGTGTTTCTGTTTTGCCAATAGCAGCTCAGGTTCGAAGCTTTCATCGGGATTTGTTGTATTTTGTCGATTAATTACATCCACTAATTATACACTTATTACACCCATTCTTTAAGTTGTAATATATATAAATTATTTTAACGTAAATTATTGTCCGAGTCTCTGTAATTATTTAAACTAGATTATTTTCTTTGGGCGCAGTACTTATTTATTAGCAGTCCAAAAGTTATACAAATGAGGTTAGGAAAGTCATACCCTAGAAACTAAACGTATCACCAAATTTTGATGTGGGAAACGAAATTGTCCCTTCAGGAAATCCTAGTTATACGTACGTCGTATACCCTGCATTATTTAGATTCAGAATTTTTAGCAAAGCATACAATCATTGTTAGGCGGCTGTAATTATAGTGGTATGGCGTTAGCTTTGGCGTTCAGATGTCCCGTATTCAAACCACTAGCTACTCGTTTCAGTTTTATTACTATTGTTTATTTGTTTAGTTTTATGGTTGGAGTTGGTGAATCTGATAAACCAGAAAAAGGATTTTTTCAACTTGCGGTCACGGGCTCGATGTAGTGACTCAATACACACAATAAAATAGTGCTGCTCCAGTTAAACCACCGTGCTGAACGGGCTCATTGCCAGAGCAATTAGGCTGAGTGCTAGAAGAATTTCGAAGATGCGGGTTTAAGTGTAGCATATAAATAGCAGAATGATTGTGAAAGTTAGCGTGGGCTCGAGTTGAATGCTACGAACCTGTTTGGGAAACGCCATACTTGCGGACTGTAACAATGAAAATAAGGTTGGAATGGGGAGATGTAGTTGAAATTCGTTTTCTGTGCAAGCCACAGCTACATCGGTATATTTACCGTTTAACGTAAGATTTTCCCACGACCCGCAATTTTTTGCAGACAAATTTTTCTGACAATTATTTTTCAACTAGTATGCCTACATTTTACCACATAAAAAGATACGCCGACCGCCGTTGAAATCTCGTAGCTAAAACTTGGTGCGTGTTATGTAATTGGCTTTCATAAGGGCTAAATGGCTTCCACACGTCCTCGAATCATCGAAACCAACCGTAACAAAATAAATAATAGCTGAAAATGCAAAGTGCTAAAAATAATTAAGAAGCTATACCAGATGTGTGGAATGAACTCACGACGTCTGTTTCCCAAAGCTTAACATCTTATCATTTAGCTGCAACTATTTTGTAGCTAATGATTATGCATGCGTATCGAGCAGTAAATAGTTACCCGGGTACAAAAGTTGCGGATACTCCACCTGACTAAACTACCCGAGAAACCGATTAGCTAAACGGGTTAGGTTACATTCTTGGTCCCGATTGAGCTATGCAGCCATATGATGAGAAGAGTTCGGAAGTAGAAACTTTAGACGCGCTATAATATAAATTTGTAGGTTACCAGCGGTTGGGATTTTTCAAGGTAAACATGCACTAGTTCGGGATATGATAGCCATATAATTTCCTAGTGCACTGAGTAAAAATTTTTTGAGGTGTATAAAATCTATAACTGATTTTGGTTTTCTGATAAAAATCGGGAATTATTATCACAATTTCCTGTAGCACTGAGTGAAAGAAGTTTTGATCAGTATAAAATCTATAACAATCTTGGTTTTCTGAGAAAAATAGGCAAAGTAACAGTGCATTTTTAATTACGATAATACGGAATATTTTCCTAGCTCTATCAAACAGTAATAATTTTCCAAATATAAAGGAAAGTATTCTTTTCTAAATAGTTGTATAATACAAGGTATTAAATAGTGAGCATTATATGTGCAAAGAGTGCTGAATTTGACAATTTTAAATCAAACAGTATCACTAATAATACTGAAAATTGCTTTTCAGAATCACAGCGATTACGTTACGTCATAGGTGTTGATAGGGTGGTGTAGTCCCTATTACACACTCTAAGGGTCTAACCCAGGCATACCAACTCTACCCCCTGAAAGAACACTTCGTACCCCGCCCAATCCCTATGCTCATCCCCGCTGCGCGCTTCCTGGAAAATGGTGACAAGCATAGGCAAAGACAGAGTGAAAATTGGCAAAATTGGGGCAAAATTGTCAAAAAAAGTAGGAGAAATTATAAAAATTTAACGCATGCTGGCAAAAATCTAGCTAAAATTTTGATTCTCTAAAAATTTCAGAAATTTACTCCCCCTTGTCAGCCCCACCCCCCCCCCCCCCACAAGCCGACGGACCTTCAACATTTATGTGTTACGTTTGCTTTAAACATTCGTTACTACTTATAAATCATGGAAATTATAAATGTACTATGAGGAAAAGAAAACACCATCAAGTTTTTAGCAGATCCAATGCAACGAGAATGCAATGCATCAAGTTTGACTTTGATTGAGTCAAAATTTGCGTAGAATTAGTTAAAGTTAAAGTCAAGCTTCGGGTTAAAAAGGCAGACTAAATAGTCAAAATTTTACTCAAGGTATTTGCTGTATGTAAAGAATAACGCGTATTTGAGCTTTCCATAAACAGGTAGACTGATCTATATGCAACAGTTTTGTCAATATATCATAGTTTGAATAGAACAAGTCTGAATACACATTTGAAATTGTTTTATTTTTCACTATCAGTTGTCGGACTTTAAAAGTTTTTCTTGACCAGCGTGAAATCATGAGTTTGTTAGTTTCTTGTTACCTATATGCTCGGATTCGCACCTAAAGTTCTAGAATTTTTATGCGTCAACCCACTTTAGGTGCACTCATAATGATTGTTCCGTTGTCAAAGTCCCGAAAACGTGAAAAATTAGCATTAACATTTTGGTATTGGTATTCGCCTTTTTATGAACGGAAGCATTGTGATGTACGAATGGAATTTGCGTATCCGCACATTTGTACTTTTCGTACGATTTTATGCGTTAAACAAATGACATGTGAGCCTAACAGGTAAGTTCGCGATATATTTGTGCAGTACAGTATGCGAGAAAAACCGCGATTGCTACCCCCGGTTCTCTTGCAAATTGCGCTGCTAAGTAACAAAATAGTGCCTATGCGATGCTGTATCATGTACGAGGAAATAAAGGTAACTCGTCAGTTATGCGTGTTCATCGTTTTTACGATTATGAACTGACGTGACAAAAGAACAACCAAGGTGCACGCATCTAAAATTGACTCACTCATTAAACTTCTGTAGTTAGGTCGCACCTTCGTTTTTGCGTTTCCGTTTTAATTTTTGTATGTTTGCAATATAGAGTTATAAATTTGTGAATACGCGGACTCTAGTTATTGCTACAAGTGTCTGAAAGACATAGCGGTGAGCAATATTTCATGACCATCTCTCCGGACATATTTCTGCACTGATGCACGTCCCCACCCACTCTCCTCCGCGGTGTTCGCTGCCATGTTTCCTAAACTTGCTCTTGGGTTAACTATGTTTCTTGAGGTAAGAAACAATTTTTAGGAAATTCGGAAGAAAGCAAATTCTAAGTAACACTCCAAATGCCTAATAACGGAGCACACCGGTGCTCGGGTACCCGTCTGCTGTATCCTGGCACTCAACACACTAGTCGGGTACCCAACAGTCGGCTAACCTATATCGGGTACCTGGGTACGCGGGTATCAGTGCCCATGCTTACAAATGATCTTCGTTGCTTACAAATTCTGGATATAAATAATGCAATTGCTACGAGGTATGTGTAACTCAAATTCAAGTAACCCTGTAGGAAAAATAACTTCATTTTCGGCCTCAGCTCGGCAAAATTAGGTGATGCACTGCTTTTAATTCCAAAAGGGAAGGCTTTGCTTAATCTCACTCCTGTTTGTTATCACGAACAGCAAGAGTTGCTGAAACATGGCGGATGGATCATAATTTGACCATGTGGAATGCAGTAGAGCTGAACGCTGAACCTGGTCAGAACAACTTTTTGTTGAGTGAGGTGCTTTGAATTCTTTCCCAGTGCTTTTCATTATGCGACATTTAGGGTAAGCCCTGTTACGTTTGGAAAGGTATAATTAGATATTATAATATACTGCTGTGACGCAAATTTTAAGCAAAAATAATACGCAATCTCCGTGCCTAGAAATTTCGGCCGAAGATTACTGTTGTACAACAAAGCTTGTCGTCACAGCTGTTTGGCTGTGACATTGTTGTCGGGTTTTGTCTGACTGCATGTGTATGTTAATCTTAACGGATAGTCGACATAGTGGTATAAAAGGACGAATTAAGGAATCAAACCAGCGGCGAATTAACAAATTTACCTGTTAACAAACTATTGATATGTGTTAACGAAGTGGTCTAAATTTTTACCCTCGGACGTTGTCGTCGAATTTCCATGCATTAGATCAACCTGCGATGCGAGCCAGCGTTAAAATCTATTAAACCACTCTGCGTTGCGAGACTGTTCGCAGAAAAAACGTTGTGAAGCTAGATACTGTGATTGTATTATCACACAATTTAAGTTTTACCGCATGTATATAATATACATTGACGAATCCCACTGTGTAGTGCATTAGAACAAAATTTATACAAAGGATTTGTTAGCATAACGATTTGCCACGATATCTTTTTGGAAAAAATAAAACTATTATTGTTGGGAGAACATACGTATACCTGCAACCACGATTAGGGTGAAACATAGTTTACAATCGAACACAGTGAACGAGTTCATCTTCATCGATAACGGTATTTAAAGCAATTTATTTACATATATTGGCATTTGCATAAACCCGAATAATAAAATGATTAATGCTTTAGTACTGTTTCATTTCCGTTCGCATAATTGTACATATTAATGTAATTTATTTAAGTGAACTTAAATGAATACTACCATTAACCCAAGGGTCTCAGCGTAGCGTCTAATATCTCATAATTGCCCAAGTAATACTACAGGGGTTTACGTGATAACGTGAGAAAAAAGAATAGCTCAGCTTAGAGGAGCGTTCGGGGCGGTATCCTGCTATTTAGGCTTAGTGTATGTCTCAAATAACATCATTAGCTTAGGGTAAGGCTAAGGATTAGGCTTAGCATATCGAGAACGGTATGTTCTGAATTTTATTTATGCCTTTTAGTGTGGTTGCTTTGGCCTCATGAGTCATTCGTTTGACATCTCTTTCATGAAGTTACTTTGCATGCAATCAAAATGTGTTTAAATTTAGTGGTTAATACTGCAGTATTTGACACCGACTCTTTTTCTAAAATCTCTGTTCATTGTAGTTAATACTATTCCCATTTTAACTTTTGATATCAGAAAAATTTGAGATGGATTAAGAAGAGTCAGAACTAGAATCCAAACACTTTTGGCATAAATTATTCACATTATGCTTGCGGTAATAAAAGAAAGATTTTGTTTACACGATTTTAAAACTATGCTTACAATCGCAAGATAAGGCGCTGTAGTAAGAATGTTGTAGGGACATCATATGTCTGATCTAAACTTTGATCTCAATGACGAACTTAAATGAGTTATTTCTTTCCTGTTTTATATCCTCCTTTTTCAATTATTCCTCTTGCCAGAAAATAATCATTTTGAAGATTCCCATGAATATCGGTAACATTCGGCAAATTTGGGCGAGACGGTTCAGGAACACATGTATCGCTAAAAATTGTTTTGACTAACCAATTACATAATTGTTCCAGGAAAATTTTTCTCGATATATGTATAATGCTATGTTCTAGCCCATTGAGGAGCTGAGTCGAAATGAGCTGAATACCGTTGAACACAGAAATTTTACACAATTATCGCTCGTAACTAAGTTTTACAAAACCTCAACCTACAGGCGGACATAACGCATAAACAGACAGAGATATTGACGCATTGCAGTTCGAACAATATATAACAGTATACATTTATCGATAAGAAATATTTCAAAAATTTTTAGTATCATTGGTAACTGAAGGAAATCGGAAACATTTCTGTCACGTATGGTCAGAATAAACATTTTTAAACTGCCTAAACGAGTTGAATCAAAATGATGCTAAACTTCTCGATGTATCTTCAAAATTTACAATTGTCAAGCTGGGGTGATGTAAGCCAAAATGCTAAAAAAGTTTTACATTGACATGTACAACAATTTGACCTTTCAGATCTGTTTTAACTTATTGTATTTTTGGTTGAATAAAATTGCAGGTTTATAGTTTATTGGTTATTATTATAAGCATAAACACATGCTTCCTCATGGCCAGAATTTGACTAAGTCCTACTAGCTGCAGTGACTTATTTATATAATGGAATAATACAACCTCAAAACCGATGTAAAGAAATTTTAATTGTGCTGCAATTGTATAAATATTGTAATAAGTTTATTTGAGATTCGGGTTATATAAAAGGGTACACCCATAAATTTTGTTATTGTGACGCTTTTGTTTATAAAACAGCTAAGCTATTACGATATTCGCTTCGCCTGACTAGATATTTATTGGTATTGGCTGTTGGTATTGGCTGTATGCCAAGATATTTTGTTTTGAACTTCATCGCTAGAAGTATACAAACTGGAAAGAAATTTTCCGAACACATTTCTCAAACAACTGATATTCCATTTGATGACTTGAAATTGAATGAAAATGAATCCGTGAGCAAAACCGAGCCGTTGCAAGCAGGATTATTAATCTAAGCTATTGCTATGCAATTTTACCTTGATTATATGAACTACATTATATTCTTCATGTAAGCAGAAAGCACCATACATTTTTCAATATAATTAAAACTTGCGCACCTGTAACATTTCCCAGATGAAAAATATTTACCTTCGTAGTGAGTGAATAGATCGAGTAGGCATCGGTAAGCCGACTGTTGCTTGTAACCAAGACTTGGGCAATTATATTTTGAACTTGAAAAGTTTACCTATGCGTGTCTAGTCTTTTCATTTTGTATATTTGTTGTATTTTTGTGAAATTTTCAACATTGCATCGCATCGTTCTTTTTCTTAATTCTGGAAACACAGTTTCACAGCGTGCTTTTGTAAAGATTTGATCGAATTCTGTCACGTCTTAATTAATAGAGATTAATAGCGTGATATATTTCGCGTAAAATTAATTAATGTGACACCATCCTTTTACGTCATTATAATTTCCGCATTTGTTAGAATAGTGGTGTTCTATTAGTTATATCAGTATTTTAGAGTGATGGTTCTTAATTAGAACCTAAGGACGATGACGATGAAATACAGAAGGACAATCAGCAATTACGTTGTCTTCGATTTAATCATACTTTGCATCAGTGTAATTAATAGGTTGCATTGAATTGCTCCAAACCATTACTCTCGTAATAAAAGCCGAAACAGTTGCTATTGCTCTGGTGAAAAGGTTGCGTGGCATATGTCTTAAAATTTGTCTGCCTGAATTAAAGACAAAACAGAAAAATTACATGTGAAAATAGATTTTGTTACAATTGGCATTTAACGTTATCACTGTTTCAAATATTATGCTAATTTACTTCCATCTCCACACCAAGACGTTGTCGACAAATGGCCATTTTATGTAGGAACATATATATATGATGCTGTAAGCTGTACTAGGCGAACGTTGAACTGTGTTATCGGATACGATATTTTAGTAAGCAAATGGTGCGTTTATTTTTTATCCTTTGCTTCGTGAATTAGACTAGCGTTCAACAAAGGTTTACCGGCACGATGAATCGAACCCGAGCAGTTTGCCTTAGTATTGCCCTCGCTATAATCACTGACACATATATATGGCGATGCTGTTGCCGGGATCCTTGAGGCTCTTCACAACGAGAGCGAATAGCCACAGACAGCCAAACGCACGCTACACAACGAAGTGAGTTACTACACTATTTCATATTGTATTAAGTTGCAACAGACCAACTACAGGGGTTAATGGGTCAAAGAACATTAATACAGCAAGCCAAGGTGGGCAAAGAAATATATACTAGCCTGAACGATTGTCCAAGCATTCATTGTAGTACTATCATTTGCCTCTCGTGCGCAGCTTAAGAATGGTTTTTGTTGCGTGTGCCAATATTACTATGCATTTAACCACTATAAACCCATATATACAGTTGTAAATACATGTGAAGCACTTCTCAAAGAAAACTGTTATCACACAAATGTCGATCAAGCGACATTTTTCGAGTGTCGAACATTTCATATTGCGTTAATTCCATCCAGCAACTACCATTTTATTTGATTTACTTGAGCCTCCATTATGATAATGTCCCGTCAATTTGTCAAGTTGGGCTATCACTTGGATCGAATTCTCACGCCACAGTCGGTACGATATTCCTCTGAAGAGTTATTCGGAGTCCTTGATCTCTTGTCGTTCCCACGTTGTTCTTGCTCGACCTCGTGAGCGTGATCAATCTGCTGGGTTTCGTAGCTGTCAGAAATCTCCATGGGTACCGATCCGGTGCCATGCGGAGAACTTGCCCCACCAAGTATAGCCTGTAGGGCTTTATCACCTCTGCGTGTTTTGCCTGCGTCGTTGAATTTCGACGTTGGTGATATGGTCACGCACTGTAATACCAAGAACGCGGCGTCTGTAAACGCTTTCAGATACTTCCAGCTGCCGTATGTTTGATGGCCCAGATTTTGTAGCTATACAGCAATACTCGAGGGACACTAACATTGTAAATTCGATTTTTGTTCTGACAGGCACTTATTGTGTTTGTCATGGTCTTCTGAGTACGCTGCAGGCCTTTGCTATTTTCGCTCAGATCCTGGGTTCTGATCATCCTGTACCTGTGAAATAAGTTCCTAGGAAACAGAAATTGTTCATAAACTTGATATCTTGATCTCTAATGTGTACATCAGGCTCGGCTTGGCGCACAGCAGTACATCACCTTTGTTTTGGAGTGGCTGATAATCAGTCCAACGCACAGGCTTAGAGCACTGATTCTACCTAGTATAGACTGTCGGCCGGACGTTATCATCATCATTATCATCATTATCATCATCATCATCATCATCGGGCGTTCGGTTTTGAAAACCCTGCCCCTCCCATGCTGCTCTTCCCTGACCCTGACGAGCGTTACATACGACTGCATTGCAACATCGTCTGCATCATCGTCATTATCATTGAGTGCCGTTCGCACGATCCAGTCGACTGTAAATTTGAACAACGTGGGGGACAATATGGAGTCCTGCCGGACTGTGGACTAGGCTTCGAACGGCTCGGACGTTTGACTGCCCAATTTAACAGTGCACTACGATGGTTCAAACAGAAATTTTATCATGGGTATCTACCTTGACGATAATTCTTCAGCTTCCATGACTTTGTACAACGATTGACTGTGAACAGAATCGAAGGCTACTTTAAAATCAATGCAACGGCTTTTGGCTTGCGGAACTCGTGACATCATTCCGGTACCAGTCGTAGATTTAGGATCTGGTCTATAGTACTGTGCCCTGATCAACTGTAACTATAATTAGTGGTAATTTTAGTATTTTGATTAGGATTAGTTAAATCTGGTTAAACTTAACTACAGCTTGAAGAATTGGCGAATGGATAATTATAAACGCATTAGATATGTTATGGAGACAATGGTTAACTGTGTAATGATTTCCGTCATGAAACAAGTCCTTGCATAGGCTCTGGTTTCAATTAAAGAATTGCAAACGAAAGTTAAGTTCCTGCTTCAATATCGAAGGAAGTTTATCTTGCGACGAAAAAATATTCGAGTTTTACTTTGAAGCAGCACGGCTAAAGTGATGTCGCTATAGTTGAATACTAGCTGGGATACCAGGTGCCGCCCTGGCGTGGAAAAGTTTTGCGGCATAGTAGTCTGGCGAATTTATTAGCATTACCTATGTGAGTTTTTTGTGTAGGTTCTATTAAAGGTTCGAAATATGCGAACGCTCCAAACTTCCGCCATACAATACGTTGTGCTTATTAAGAGTAAAAATTAAAAAAGAAAAATTAGTTTGACACTTAGGTATAGCCATGACTTATACAGTCGAATCATTTACAGTCATCTACCTACTCATGATAAAGGGTTAGCCCAAATCCTCACCCAAAAAAGTACATCCTGCATTTTGAAAAAAAATAATTTAAAAGTAGACGAAGTCGCGGATTCCAGGTTAGCCAAACTAAGAGCGCAATCTAAAGAAATTACATAAACACATGTCGGCAAATAAACGATGTACGGCCGTAACTTACGGAAAATAACTAAAAAAAACCGATTACGTATGTTGAGTATAAAAAATAAAAAATGAATTTCGATTCATTCGTAATAATTATACGCATCCGTATATTTTGAGTACACAACATTTACGCAAATCCCCCATACAAACTGAATCTATACTATATTACTCATCATAAAGTGTTTAGCCACACAAAAGTACCTCCGCCGTCTTAAAACTATGTAGAACAATTTTGTTGCAGTACGGTTGGGCTACGTCGGTACTTCCAGCTGGTAGCCACTGCTACACCAAACGGCGGAGAAACGTGAGCAAGAAAGGATAAAAACGGTTACCTATCTTATTCACATAGCACATCACTTATTCCTTTCATTGCACTACACTATGGCACATCACGACTATAAAAAAGAGATTAAGCAAAGAAAAAATATTACACGAAACAAAGTGACTCACATTGCCTCTGGATCGTCGCTTGGCGGCAGAAGTCCTCGTGGATCGACCCAAATCACCACCTCTTCGTCTTCTTGACATATTGTAAAGGGAATTCGAAAATAATGCGCAAAATGTGAACGAATTATCGAAGAGTGAAACGTTGCGTCATAAAGAGATGAGTGCGCGAATAAATAACTGCGTCATCGCATAATGACTGTGTGAAAGTTCGGTTTATGACTGAAAGTAAATAACTAAATAAGCGCTACGCTAGAGGTTGATTAAAAACGCTTGTATAGCGGTGGAATAGAACACGGGCCTCCTGCTGAATAGCGATGGAATAGTACACGGTCTTCTTGCTGCATAGCGATGGAATAGAACACGGTCCTCCTGCTGAAGGGTCGCCCACTGAAAGACTGTGCGAATGCAGACATCCAAAAGTGCCTCAATTAACTCAGTAATTAAGCTAATGCATAATTAGCTCCCAAACTATACGCCCTGTGTGTTTAAAAATATGTTTACAGCCTAAGTTGGACTTTGCTGGTTCTGAATATATATGGTTTGACGTATATCTATAATACTTTTGACAGAGTTTAAAGGCAAACATTCAGATACTTGATAAACAGACGAAAATCCACCCTCTTTTATATATATAGATATATTGGATTGTAGCAATGCAACTACTACCAAACAGTTATAGCTTTAAGCGTCTAGCTTCCATAATGTATTTTAGCTGAGTCCAGTATTTTAGAATGAAGCACTGAATTTGTTACCAAATTGTTCATTAAAATATGTAGAACTCACTCTCTTTACCATCACAAGAGATGCGCAAGTTCCGGGAGAAAATTTAATTCGCTAAAATTTTTAGGGAAATTCGGCATGTAACTGAAGCGCGGTATTCAAAAGCAAAAGGCTTTCCAGTTTTTGAAATCTAACATACATATAAGGGATACACGTATATCCGGAATTAAATAAGCATATTGAAGTATTCATAGGCGAGTTTTGTAGTCTCTGGACTGGATCCACAAAGGAGTTGCTGCGAAAACAAAATTAAGAGCAATGACAACTAAAGCAACAGTTCAAGTTTGTCTTCGATAACGAAAAGTTGCCGACACTCGTTCTGCTGCCCCTAGGACTGGATACCACCAAAAATTTGTTGAGAAAAAGAAAGTTAGGAGAAGTGGAAATTAAAACAACAACACAAGTTTATCAACGATAGCGAATAATTCCCAGGACACTTTCTGTCGCACCAAGAATTGGATTCACCAAAAAGTTGTTAAGAAAAAGAAAGTTAGAAGTCGCAACTAAAACAACAATACAAGTTTATCTACGATAACGCAAAGTTGCCGGAACACTTTCTGTTGCACCACGGACTGGATTCACCAAAACGTTTTTGAGAAAAGCGAAGTTAGAACCAATGACAAATAAAGCAACAGTACCACCTTGTTTATGTTAACGCAAAGTTGTCGGCAATTTTTCTGTTGCACCTCGGATTGGATCCACCAAAAAGTTGTTAAGAAAAGAAAGTTAGGAGACGTGGCAACTAAAACAACAATACAAGTTTATCAACGATAGCGCAAAGTCGCCAGCACACTTTCTGTTGTACCAAGAATTTGATTCACCAAAAATTTTTTGAAAAAACAAAGTTAGGAGCAATGACAAATAAAGCCACAGTTCAACCTTATATATGTTAAAGAAAATTTTCAGGCATCTTTCTGTTGCACCTCGGATTGGATCCACCAACATGTTGTTGAGAAATCAAAAGTTAGGAGCAATGACAACCAAAACAGTCCAACTTTGTCTACGATATTGGAAAGTTGCCGACATACTTTCTGCTGCAACTCGGATTGAATCCCCCCAAAATTGTTGAGAAAAAGAAAGTGAGGAGCAACTTACAACTAAAGCAACAGTACAACCTTGCCTTCGATAATGCAAAGCTACAGGCACACTTTCCGTTGCATCCTGAATTGGATCCATCAAGAAAAAATACAAAGTTGCAACTTTTCCAGCGATAACGCACAGCTGGAAAACAGTTTCAGAATTCCGAATGCTCAATTGAAGTTGTGTTCGCTAACCAAGACAATTCGATATTTTATGAAAACCAACTTTGTCCCTTATGGATATAATGCATAAATTCAGTATCTCTCTACTGTAATGTCAAGGTACTGGTAGCTTAACATTCACCTACTTAAATACGTATGTTCAGCAAGCTGCACGATCATGTGTAATGCGAATCCGTAACTACATTCAGTACAAGTAACTTCAGTAAAACTGATTAGATTGTCCAGAAGTGCACATTTTGCAGCTAATATATAGAAAAATATCTGTTATTCCAGTGATAAGCGATGACAATGCATATTGCATGTTGAGTTACTGGTAATAACAAATACAAATAACTGCAGTTATAAATATGGCGAAACAATGGATGTATATCAATTGTATTTATAGATATGGGCTGGTCTAGATAAATGTGACGCTGCACAATTACTTTTGTCCTGATTCCAGCGGGTGATGGGGTAAGCTAAGAGTCGAAATATTAGAAACTAACAAGTTTCTTTGAAGACAGCTGCTCAAATTTGCCGTCGCACGACTGTAGGAGGTTTCATTCTTATGAGTACCGCGTCAGTAACCGTCTTTCTTATAGACAAGTACGATTGTAATGTCTGCCACCATATGAATTAGCAGGTACAATTAGGTTAAAACAACTAGACCGTATATATACAAGCATTGTTTAAATATTGTGTATAACTATTTTATATATTCATACACATCATTCAGTTGCATATTTACAGTAGTTACTGCAGCAAAACATGTATTTAATGCTACATAGTTGGAACCATATAATTACATCTCCAATCTGTTCCGGTAAATAAAAGACGAATATATTTTCTTATATGGAGAAGGGCAATTCATATTGGTATCAGACCTCGCTCACTTTAAACCACTGTTTCCGTTGGGTACGTCTACTTATCTTGGTATCTATTAAAAAGGTTGTAATGACAATAGTTGAGCTGCTTGTCAAACAGACACAAAACGGAGGGGCAGCTTTTGTGGCAAGTTAGCGGCTAGGTTGATCGGGATCCACTTGGAATCGTTAGATTCCCTGACAGGTGGGTTTCCTATTGACGTACGAAACTGCCACCTATTGAACGCCAGTGAGAAACACGAAGGGTTCTAATGTCGGTGATCAAACGATTCTAGATATTAATGAAGTTAATTGTAAAGATTTCGCTGTTGTTCTCAGGCGGACTAAAGAGTGCAACGAAACGTGATGGTGTCCGTTAGTTACCTGATGGTAGGGCACATTCAGCAAAACATGTAGTTCTCGTGAGAATCACTCAGTTCATAAGAGTGAAAGATTACAAAGACTCTGGTCAGACCACGACAATCGATGTTATTGATATAAACGTATTCCTGGTACCATGAGATTTCATGGTCGGGCAAAGTCGTTGGGGATGTATTCAGAAAAGTCAAAGAGCAAGTGATCACACGTTAAAATCGAATAGATAAATTACATAACTATAATAGATAAACCAATTTCGTGGTCAATGGTCTCCTATTCCCGAACGGTTATAACCTTGACAGTCCTAACAACTAGAGTTCTGAGAATATTCTAAATATTTCGAAAAGACTAAGTACCACCGCGAATTGTGTTCTTGTCGAAACAAAACATGTAATCACATGCAATGGCGTAAAGATTAACATAACATAGTACGTATAAAACAAAACATAAAGTAAGGTATATTCAGATGGCGTTGGCATACTATGGCATTACGAATAAGACCATGACACCCTCTTTCTTTCTTAGGTTCAACAACTGGCATCATTTTTATCGGACATGCGAAATACGACATGTGCGCGAATTGACGTTATTTAGCGTAAAATGAGAACAAAATCAAAGTGATAATTTACGAATAGTCGCAATGATGAATAAAGACCGTTCTGGCGCAGCATAAATGGCTTTTGCTACTAATTCCACGAGGATCTGAATATATAATCGACCATTATAAAAATTTTCAGCTTTATTTCGATTAGATGGTTCGGTCTATTTTATATTAATTTCACATGGGTAATGTATGCTTCTTGTAGACCTTTTATTGTTCCCAAAAACAATCAACAATTTTAGTGCTTGTCACCACCAGTGTAATTTATCTTCTGAACTCAGGAGCCTTACGTTACATAAATGAGTATCACAAAATTTTCACAAGGGATTTAGTAGCTATATTAACTTTTCGCATTGCATAAGTTGAATAGAGTTTAACAATTTTTTTACCATAGAATTCACCTAGAGAACAGGCGGTTACCTATATTTCATGCATCCAGGTAAAATTATGAAGCCGATAAAATTGAACAAGGCGTTTCCTAGTTCAAGCTCCTTAGAGTTACTCAATGGCAAAGCCCGTGTCAAGGAAATGGAGATTAAACGTTTTTGAAAATTACCATTGTACCGGTAGTTAATAGTTTTGAAGTATAGTGATTTGGTTCATATGTTCAACATGAAGCTCCTTATCTTCTGAACCAAGCTCACACAGTTCTCCGATTAATATTTGTGAAGGGTCGACTGAATCAATTCAAGCTTTTCCCCTATAACATAGGGAGGGAAAACTTGAAAAGAGCACTATAGGGGGAACTTGAATTGGACAATTTAAAAAATTTAAGCGTTCCAGCCTCAACCTTAGGTCTGCCATGGTCCATGGGGGATGATCCCCAGCCCTGCAGTGCCAGACTATACTATGAAACAGCTAAACCATAGAGAACTGTTCCGCGATATGAGCGCACAGCGATTAGAACGAATCTTGCTGGTAGCGGTTGCGCCAGCAGAACTCGTTGAGATAACCAGGCAGCATATCGCGACGCACACCACGCATGTGCTTTGTTCGAATCTTCTGGCGGTTCCAGTACGACTCGATGTTCTGCGTATGGACCCCGGTGTGCGGATCGACGAAATGCAGTTGATGATTGACCGTTCGATGGTTTAATACAAGCGAGCTGAAGTTGTTATACGCCACCCACTGGTCGTTGTGCAAGACTCACACCGGAAGAACAACCGCTTGGACAATTGGAATCAGCGTTGCCATGTCTGGCCCCTCGACCACCTCAATGTACCCCACAGCCGGTGTGGTGCCAGTATCCACGATGCCAAACACCAATACTTCAGACTGAGGACCACGACCACGGTGATGCTTGACCTTGAGCGCAAAATGATTATCGTCTATCTGCACGACGGTGCCAGGGCCCCAGCCGTATAGGATGTCGCTCGCTGAGGTCACACGCATACGTCTCATTAGTTGCTCACACGCCTTTTGTTGTTCGTATTCTTTATTCTTATTTACTTCAAACACACTAAGATATTGTGGGGGGAAAACTTGAAAAGAGCCCTATAGGGGGAACTTGAAAAATTATTCTAGGGGGAAAACTTGAATTGATCCGGTCAACTTTGGTATATAAACTCAGCATCAATCAGTTAACGTGAATTAAAACAACGAGAAAGACAAGAAATCTTTTCATTAGTGTTATGTCAGTATGTGTTTTTATACGATACGAGCACCGTTTACTTGCCCAAACAAAAAACTATGAGAAGCGAATGTACACATGTCGACGAGAAGTGAAAACATAACTTCTGGATTGGTAGGATAATACTCAAGACTGCTAGGCCGCGCTTTCATAAATATGTCTTGCATTACATTGCAGGTGGATTTAGCTGCGGTGTGCGTTTTTAAAATTTTCGAAATGCTGCCGACACCTGAAGCTTAATAAATTTCAGGGCATAGAGCGTAACTGACAGCCACAAACCGCACCCGGCGATAATAACAACACAGAATGGTAGCTACCCGGACTTACCGGATAAAGCCCGAAAAACCGTTGCACTACTGAAAACGTCATTTGGATCTCAGTTTATATTACTATTCTGTGCGTCTTTCTAATCTTTTCCACCCCTGAAAAATCATAAAAATTACTTCAGCGGTTGTCTATTAACTCAAAAGTCACACAGCAACAAAGGAATAATTAACCCTTTCCTTCTTAAAATAATCTGCATCTTTGAGCAAACTTGTGCCCCTGCGGTGGACTGAAGCTAATCGTTTTGCTGTGATTCTCGTACGCCAGTCACTGCACACTCTGAGAGCTGCTGCTCTTCCTTACTCACAAAGCGAGCGAACAGCCACACATGCGCAAACGCACGCTCCACGATAAACTCTGTTAGTGCATCACGTTGTAATGCAGGCGCTGAGAAATGTGTCAATATAAGAACTAAAGAGTTAATAGATGCAATTACCTAAAAGTAAACCTAGCGGTTAATATAACAACGTGATATGTATTTAATATATCCATGTACTTATATAAGAGAAGTTTAATAATAACGGGTATATATGGAAGACAAAATTTCAATGGAATTTTACAACCATTCGTCAGCACAATGTAGATGCGACTTAGAATATGTTATTTAAATTTCAGTGAAATTTCTTCAATTTATATGAGCTGAATTGTATTATTGTGTTCACTGCATCGTGGAACTATCATGAGTAATGGAAATTAATTTCGTCAAAATTCTACCTCTACTATGTATTATTTTGGATGAAGTTCGTTCAATTCGCGCTGCAAGCCACCCAACTGCAGATTCTGGACAAAAGATCCGATTAAAATCTAACAATATTCGAGTCGATAATTATACAACTCAGAGACTTGATAGTCTAGATAAAGTTATGCCGGAACCCACAGGCGAGAGTAAGTTTGGCGCAGATCGCCCACATAGTGGTTCTCAGCTGTCTAACAGTCAAGGAATGCTCGAAATTTTTGATCATACCAACAGCAATGGCTTACGATATAACCGAAATCGAATAAAGAGAAGAAAATCTGTGAAAAACCAGGATCGCCACCTTCCGGATAATACTGTTTCGAAATGCTCCGTTGAAACAATAAATGTAAGCTTTAGTCGTAGTATTCGATATCGGCTACGATGCTTGTCCCTCTTGCCAATCGTTAGCCGGAGTGCGATTTCGCCATCTAAAGAAGCGAATATTACAGAAATTTACATTACTGGTGAAGACAATCGCCACCAGGTTGGCCACAACCGTGCTAAGCTTATAGAAGGCCTACGTGTATTTCCACGCCTATTACACTTGGAAATTGCCAATCTTTCATTGGGAATAAATGATTTGCAGGTTGTTGCAAGAACAAATTTAAATTTTTCCGAATTTCCAAATGCTACAAATGGGTTAAAGAAAAACTTGATTACGTCGAGTAACGGTCGGTTAAAAAGTCTATCATTAACGAACATAACATTAAGCAATGCTCGATGGACAACATTCACTGGTAATTTTAGTCATTTTCTTAGCCATCTTAAGTTGGAGAACGTTCGATTACGCCAATGTGGGTGTGAACAGGAATGGCTTGTCAATTGGAAAAACGCTTACACGAGAATTACAGATGATCAAAGCAGCTATAGTTATGAAATCACAGATCACACATCGGGATCAAAGCAACAACAACAGCCGGTGAGCAGTGGTACATTTTCACGCGAACGACACGTCACCATTGCTCAGATGTATGGTTTCCCAAGATATTACGCTAATATTAACCAGAAGAATGACTCCAGTATAACGTGTTTTCTGTCCGAAGTCGGTGGAAATGTTACGACGGAACAAAAAATTTCCAGCTACGATTATCATGGTCGATGTTCCCGGTTTAAAATTAGTATCGAACGTATCCAAAGACCAACGAACTCAACAAGAAGAGATCGCAACACGGAACGGCCGGCCATACGCGCTGCCGTGGATCGAAATGTTTATTCACGCTCGACTAGTCGTATCAAGAATCGTTATCGACGGCGCACTAATGAAACCGTATTGGCTGAAAGCTTGAATCGTAGTTACGATGAATTGTTTGAGCCACCGAATAATGTCGACTTTATCTATCGATGCGAATCCACTAGGTATGGCCCTCGACCGCCCATTCGTGCAAATACTAATATTGAAGAGCAATTCTGGGTGCGCTTTATACTTGTGACCTACAATTACACAAATATTCTCAAAATAGCACAAATTTCAGGCGAAAAAGGAAATTTTCAAGTGGAGTTTGACCCATTGATGGAGTTGAATAGCAACAATGTGCTGCTATTTAAATTAGTTAACGGAATGTTTGTATGTGATATAATTTCAACGCTGTCTTCTATTGATCAAGGTGATGAGAAAAATAGTGGCAGCAGTGGCTACCAACAAAGTTTAGGACTGCCAGTAGCTCGAGGTTTACACTTATCTGCGCCAGAGCATCCAATATTTCGCCGTGTCACCCAGCTGTCGCAATCGTCACATTCGTCGCTGATCTACGTTGTTGACACAACTGGATACCCTACACCTAATATGACTGTAAACGTTCCGTTCCACGGACATGTCGATTTACGCAAAGATGTAAAAGCAATAACGGTCGAAGACAGTGGTGAGGGTCACCACGCAATTCCGCTTGGCCATTTTCGAGCGTTATATCGAATCGATCTAAGTGGCGATCTGCTCATTGACTCATTTGAGTTAGTTGCTTGTAATCGATTGGGATGTGCTAGGCGTCGTGTAAAATATTATGGTCTACTCAAGGCGATGCACGATAATCTTAATCCTGCGCCGTATTTTATTGGAACCGAAGCGAGTACTCTTTGGCAAGGTGCAACCGGCAACAACCATGGTAGCAATTCTCGCTTTGTTAACGGCACATGGTTGTTCGTTGTACCCGCATCGTGTATTATTTCGGTTGCCGCAGCCACAATAATTTGTGTTTGCTTACTCTATCGATCTGGTGTTATTGGCAAACCAAAACGGGGTTCAAATTTGGGTCGCCTTACTTCGCATGATGTTAATACAAATAGAAGGCAACAAAACAACTGCCGCCACCAACATGGCAATTCTTTTGATAGCTCAGTAGCCCAGCTGGCTCCGGTTAAGAGCTTAACTAATGGCGATCCAAGTCTAGTAACCGCTTGGAACAAATCAAGAACACAAGCAGGTGCAGGTCATAAATCAAGTTTTGCAAGTCAATCAACGCTTACAACGTTTGCCAGCGGTTTTAGTAGCAACAGTGGATATTCGATCGGACTATCGTCTTTGAGAACTGTTAATTCAATGGCGTCAGCGGCCACCACATGTTCGGCCGAACCATCAAACATTGATCACGTATACTCAAGTCAACAAAACACACTACTTCAACAGCTAATTCCTCAAAATCTAAATCCCGACACTGACGATATCGCAGTTTCGTATCCGGAATATTACAGTAGAGATCAAGAATTCGGTGGCAACGGTAAGAGAATATATCGTCACCGTATAAATAAAGCATTAACCGAATGGTTAGCATGGCTTAACTCAGTGCTACATCGTAATGATGGCAATTGTAACACGCACCGTGGAACGTCGACGAATTCAACAATTCAGTCACTGTCAATGTCAACATCTGCGACGACGTCAACTACTGCAACATCTTTGTCGTTGCTGGGCAACAACTATACTTCGACATCTATGAATGATCCTAACAGATTGGATGTTTCAACATTATCTGAAGACGAAGGTGATGAACTGGCTAAATTTGAAGAAAATAATATGTCCTCGACAATTCCAATATCAAAGCCTAAGTTAGAAGGTGATAAAGACAACTATGGCGGTGCTATTACTAAGCCAAAACAGCCCGGAAACATAAATCAACTTTTATGTGATGTGAATAATGGCTATACACCGTCGATGTGGCCGGAGCTATCGTCTGATCTGCCCCTAATTGAATACAGCGATATTACGATCGAGCGTGAGCTAGGTGAAGGCGCGTTTGGCCGTGTTTACTATGGTAAGTGGCGTAAGCGGTATTTTGACGACGGCGTGCGACTGCAGCCAGGCACTAGTTTGCCATCCGCTGGTGAGAAAGAAATTGTTATCGACGTTGCGTTGAAAACGCTGAAATATATCAATGCAGATCTGCTTAAGTCGTTCGAACGTGAAGCACTTCTCCTAATGAAATTGTCGCACCCAAATATTGTCACATTTTACGGCGTTACAATTAGCGCTTCGGTCAACGTCTGCTTGCTATTTGAATTCATGGATGGTGGTGACTTACGTTCGTACCTAATCGCAAATGGTCCTAACGCTCGACTAGCTGGAGTTAACTCATGGAAGCCGTCGAAGTTGCCAGATTCTTGTCACAACCAGAAATCGACCACAAATGCGGAATCAAGCACGAAACAAACTTCGGTAAATAATTCACTCAAAAACGCTAGATACTGGCTAACTCGTCAAGATTTAATCGATATTTGTGACCAAATCGTTACCGGTATGGTCTACTTGACCGAGCACCATTTTGTACATCGCGATTTAGCGGCGCGTAATTGCTTAGTGACTTCATTGTCCCGTGACCCAGGATGTCTCGATAACAAGTCCAGTAGCAGTTCGTTTCTGAGTCCCGTAAATCTCGTAGTTAAATTGGCTGACTTCGGCATGAGTCGTGACGTTTATACATCGGATTATTATCAAATGAAAGACGATACTATCATACCACTTCGTTGGCTGGCACCAGAATCGATCGCTTTAGGCCAATTTTCAACGGTTACCGACGTTTGGAGTTTCGGCGTTCTACTTTGGGAAATATTTTCGTTTGGCGTTTTGCCATGGTGTCAATATTCGAACTGTGAAGTTCTTGACGTTATAAAACGTGGTGAAAAGCTTCCAGTACCACCTAATTGCCCGTACGATGTATACGAACTGATGCTACGATGTTGGACTAAAAATCCCGAACAACGAATTTCAATTGGTGAGTTGGCTTCCAGAATTGCATCGATGAATCGACTAAAGCGAAAAGCCGCTGCAAAAAGGCAAGAAAATATAGACAATTACGATAGTTCAATATCTTTGCAGTCTGGCAAAATTTTACCCCGTCTCAATTCAGAATTTTCACATTCAGTCGCAGATAAAATTCTTACCAAACCGAGAAACGACAGCATTTTATGTTTTAACGCAAACGAGGAAGGGACGATAGTTGTAGAGAGCGGTAGCGAAGTACTGCTATCTAGTCCCACAAACTCATCGGATGATCTAAATGTGGTCAAAGGTTTGTCATCGTATACTGAACACTCGATCAGTACAAAGCCATTTATTAAACAGCAGCAGCATCAACAACATCAAAACTTTTTTAGTAACAACTTCTGTAAAGCAAAGAATGATGTTATTCTACACAAGGGCAGTCAAATTTCCACTGTATCTCAGCGTGGTCAACCACATACCAACATTCCTACCTCGACTCAATCACTAACAATTGGTTCGATATCTATTAAGCCGCCGACTATAAAGAATGAAGAACCAACATTGGCAATACTAAGTTGCGAGAAGCAGTCGAGTGCGAAGCGTGTATCAGACATGAAAAATGAAACACCAAAACTTACACAAGTAGCCGACAACAATAACGCAACGGAAGCAACAATAATCGCCGACACCACTAAAGATAAAACTCTCATACTGGTCCAATCAGGCGATTCATCGCTTCAGTTTACCGTCAGCTTAGAATCAGCATCGACTGACACCGATTGCTACTCGAAAATAGGTAATAAATTATCGCCATCGAAAAACGATTGCCAGCTAACGTCAAGCAGTCGCCAACGACCATGTTCGATAACGACAATGGTTTGTAGTACCGAGCCGAATCACGAATGTGATAGTAACAACATAACTTCGAACGATGACATAAAATGTCAAAATGAAGACAGTGCTCAACAATTGATGACCCATTTACTTTCTGGATGCTCTGTAGTTGATGGTTCTTCACATAACGATAATAGTAGAAGCAATAATCTCTATCGAAATGCTCAACATCGATCGACAAAGCCATCTCCAAGTTCTGATAAAATCGCTATATCAAGCTGTCTAGGCAATGGGCAATTTAACAAAAAATGCGTACAAAATGAAAATTCTTCAACGTTTAACAGTATCAGGAGCGGAAACGTGTGCGAGATGATGGAGAAGAACGCTTGCGATGTGGCAAATTTTGGTAGTTCCGTCGTAGTCAACGAGACATTGCTTGGATCTAATGACGCAATGTCAAAAGTCATGTTACATGAGCTAGACGCCAATAAAAACAATTACAATTCCGATTCCATTTATAACCAAAAATTATCGACGGGTTATACAAACACTCAATTTTTGCTCAAATGAGCTTAGCTAATAACTAAAATTGTTATTAAACATATAGTCAACTCATTGTGATGTACCCAACAGCAGTGTGTTACCACTGACACTAGTTGAGGAAGCCGGCAATATAAATAATTGACATTCGAATTGAATTCAAATTTAAAATTTTCATCCGAAATGGAAGAGTTTAGAATAAAATCTTAAATAAATCTTAAAATGTAGAATCTCAAAATATCTAAAATGTGCAATGCTCTACTTAAACATTGGAGCAATACATTTTAAACTCTATTACTTAGAATAAAATAAAACTGTTATGCGCGAGTAAACTTAAGTGACCCCGCCAACCATCGTGTTTTGTATTTTTGGATAAAATTTGTTACGGAACGCTTTTTGATCAATTGAAATTCGGCGTAAATCTATTCGCGAAAAAAGCGCTCGCGATTGAAATCTAACCATGTTGTGTTCGCGAATATTGAAGTAAAATTACCCAAATTTTTGAGAACGAAAATTGTCGATTTGATTGTGACGTCACTTTTGTATTAAATTTGTTCGCGAACAATGTATAATCCAAATTAAAATGATAATGCTTTAGGAAACAGAATTTCTGCAGACTGAAGTCGCCAAAATTCTGTTCGAACACATGGTACAATTTTTGGCCTTGTATTTGATTTCGCCAATTTCCCGTTAGCGAAAATCTGAATGAAATTAAGCCTGCTTTCCGTAACAAGGGTTTGCAATTGGATATCGGTAATGTCAGAATAGGATGGTTGGCGGGGTCACCTTAAGTTTACTCACGCATTATATATGACTTTGTTTTTTTTTCAAAAAGAAAAAATAAAATGATAATTGATATTTGCAAAAAAATCGAACTTTAGCATATTTCTAATATCATCCAGCGAGGAAAATTTTCATGCTTGATATTGAAACAAGAATTTTAAACTTTATCTACCACGTCGATTTATAATATTCATATTTATATCCGGTGTCTAAACGTTATAGTTTCTTCTTTGATGACGTAGTATCTAATCCATGAGCTATATTCAAAGCTACATTTAGAGCTTCTGTAGAGTTTAATGGGCTGACCATTTAAACTACTACGCTGATTTATACTAGGTGCTACACTGCCACCGTCGGGTTTCAAGGCGCAGTCTTGAAAAATTAGGAAAAATAGTACGATAAGATATAAAATATAAAATACCTGCGGTTAGCTAGGTAATTAAGTTATATCTGTAGTAAACAGTTTTTTTATATTTAAAATAGTTGTGAAATGTGAATTCTGAAGGTTCACACGCAATCCGACGAACCCACTAAAAGGAACCTATCGTGGGTTTCTAACCATCGTCAATCAGCTTTTCCTTGAGTAAGTTAGCACACGTAATTGTTAGACTTACTATGCAAACTAAACACAGCAGCGATGGGAGAATTTGTGTTTGAAGTAGCCTAGCATTTTAAACCCAACCGTAAAAATTTCAAAAATTATTTGGGTTCTAAAAGTTATAATTGCATTTTCTAGCGCAGTACCTAATCCTGAAGCTGTTTTAGGTGTTACCTGAATATTCCAGTGGAATAACAGCTAACATCAATATTTAAGCAGTGCAAACGTTATATGGGTTACATAATTTAATAAAACACACGCAAAATTTTTATAGCTAAAGTGTAAAACAGTGAGTCATTCCCAAACGTTAACCAGTCCGCTGCTGTTTAGTTAATTGGAAGTCACCGGCTTTCTCCTTGGGTCCTGGGACCTTGTAGAACCAAAATAGCTCAGGGACTATTTTATATTTCTTGACACGACGACCCCAAACCTATAGTAAGCAGTATAGGAATTATACAAAGTAAGAATATAATGCAACAATGATTTGTTTTTCTATTTATCGTACTAAAGAGTACAGTGTATGATGGATCAGAAAGAACATTTTGTGCATATACAATGGTGTAATATGCCAAGTCAATTACTAATACCAAGAGTGCATTAGGGAAGAGTATGACTCTTCCCTGCACTCACATATTAGCCGTTGCTTGATGACGCGGGCGTTTTCGGCTTGACCCCCAGTTTCTGGGGGCGTACCTCGGACACCCCCAATTTTTTTGGGGGATGGTCGGTCGGACCCCCCAATTTCTGGGTGTGGGCGTCGGTTCATACGCAGCTGCCTATAAGTCAGCTGTCGGTTTATGAGCAGCAGGGGTCGGTTTATAAGCAGCTGCCTATAAACCGACCCACCCCCCCAGAAATTATGGGGGTCCGACCGACCCGCCCCCCCTAAAAATAACTGGGGGGGTTGGTGCATCTCGACCTTCCCCCCAGAAATTGGGAAGGGGGGTTAGGCCGAAAACGCCCGCGTCATCAAACACTGGGCTAATATGTGAGTGCAGGGAAGTGTCATACTCTTCTCTAATGCACTCTTGTTAATGCCAAAAGTGCAAGATATTTTGCTGAAGTGAATGACACTGTTAACTTAAAGGTATGTCGTGGTGCGTTCCGGGCTGTACTTCACGTATTTCATGCGGGAGAAGTGACATTCCATCCGTCAGCCCTGTATACAGGGAAGGTGAACATGACAAAAGACACCGCGACATGCCTTTAGGTTCTTAGGATGTACTTAAACTGGAGGGTGTCGTACTCTTCAGTAAAAAATCATCGACACTTTGTAATATCATGTTTTGAATTTTTGGCGATTTCGTAATCTTTACTCTGATTTTAGCAACATTTCAAAGCAACTGGATTGGCGTAGATTCTTTCATACCAAGACTTGCATATGTAGATGCATTTGACATATCAAGCACTTGGAATATATACTTTTCGTCCAAGATTTTTATATACTTGTAACATTAAAAATCACAATTTAACAATCATTATTTGCTGTCACACACCAGACTCAATGAAAAATTTTGTGTTACGCACAAACTATCCGGTATATTCGACTGCTTAAAATTCAATATCAATATCATTCTGTATATTACAGTAAATTTAACAATATTTATATAATAATCAACTAAGTGGATGGATGTCCAAGCTATAAGTAAATGTAAGCAAAAGGAAATATATAATAATCAATGAATTTGTCTATTAAAAAATTACACTGTTTTTCTAATTCTAGATAAATTACCTGACATAGGGACTTACCAGAATTAGTTATTAGTGAAAACTATCCAACGGTATCGTTGATTTAATCGAAATTTTTCTTCAGTGGTTTTATAAAGTCATTGAATGTAATTATATATATTATAAAGTTTGTACAAATGTTGTGAGTACGTCTTTTTATAGGATGTATTCCGTATCGTTTGTTAGTGCAATTTTAACATATATCTTTTCTGTTGTAAAAGCGGTACATTGTCTGTGTTAACGATTACTGTTGTAATAAAATTGTATTTTCGTAAAATTGCATATTGTAAAATTTTTCAATATACAGAACTCAATCGACACCAGGTACCCAAGCGTTTTGTGATAATTCAGTTTATTTTAAAATTGTGATGCATATTTGTAACTATCGTTAGGCTTCAATACACTAAATTCTTAAATACACCATTTTTGTACCAGCCCCATAGAGAACAAATATATGCCATAATGTTTAGTGCAATATATATAGCTCTCTAGTTGTGACTACCTTCACAGTAAATTCGTGACGGTTACATTCGAAATGTTTTTTCTGATCGATTCATTTTTGCAAAATATCTTCGTTGTTTCTTAGTACAAATGGTGAAACATTTGAATAAATGGAAAATGCAACTTTTGAGCGCGGTATGGGCATGCATGTTATAACAATTTTCATATAATAAGCCTAAACTTTAGCCTAGGTTAAGCTCCATATAAACAATATAACAAGGGTAAGTCTAAGACGGAACCCCAGCACTAAACCGTTCCAGGCCCCTAAACGTGACATGGACAAGATTATGTTTTAAAGACTTTAAAGCAAACTTTAAAGATTGGCAACTTTTCAATCAATTACTAAAATGCATCAATACGAGCATATTTGATCGGATGAGTTTTAAAGCACAGACCTTATGTTCTCACCATAAGGCCTTTTCGGTTAGCCTACTCTCCCTGCCCGAATTTGGTCAATGTTTGAGATACAACAATAATTTTAATGACATTCGAGGTAGCTCGATAGCTCGAGAGCTGGTTCTTTTTTACGACAAATTTTTTTCAGTTGCCATGGTATCTCCTCCATACCCAAAATTTCCAAAAAAATTTTCTCGATTTTTGCTCGTTGAGCTGAGCCGAATGGTACTAAAATAGATGTTGTATCTTCAAAATCGACCAATTTCGGGCTGGGGATAAGCGAAATAATTGTGTACTAGAGAATAAAATTATTTAAATATTTAAATTATGTATGTATAGAATCTAACTAGAACTATAAGAAAATATAGATCTACAAACTGTGCAAATAAAAATTCACAACAAAATCAGCGGAATAAAATGTGTCACATTAGTAAAATTATTTGTGGCTCTGCCAATTCTAAAAAACATTTAATAACGATTTAATTAGATTGTACCAAGATTTAGGTCTATATGCTGCATTCCAGTGAAATTTAGAGCCTCATAACATATTCCTCTAATGAAATCCAAGCAGCAAGCAACTTACAGTATCCGTCGCATAACTCACGGTGTTCTATGATAACGCATGTTGAATATAAATAGTAATAAATCGAGGCTCGACAGCTGGTGTTTCCTAAATCGGAAAGTGTTACCATAAATCTCGATCTTGTTTACGACAAAATTTACAACAAAATCAGCGGAATAAAATGTGTTACAGTAGTACAATTATTTGTGGCTCTGTCAATTCTAAAAAAATTATTTAGTAACGATTTAATTAGATTGTACCAAGATTTAGATCTATATGTTGCATTCCAGTGAAATTTAGAGCCTCATAACATATTCCTCTAATGAAATCCAAGCAGCAAGCAGCGCACAGTATCCATAGCATAACTCACAGTTTTCTATGATAACGCATGTTGAAGATAAATAGTAATAAGTCGAGGCTCGACAGCTGGTGTTTCCTAAATCGGAAAGTGTTACCATAAATCTCGATCTTGTCATGACGTTAGCATCTTGCATGGGGGACCGGAGATGTCACAACGACATAAAATGAAGAATGCTCGCTTTTTCTTGTTCGTATTCTAATTCTGACGGATCTATAGGAAAAGTGTCTCGATCGGTTGATTGCTGCTCCTTTTAAGGGGCCAGATCAGAAATCGGATTGCTTGATAGTTTGCTATCTTCAATGCGTAATTGGACATGAACTGGAACTACATAGATTTTGGTCGTATAGCCATTGATAAATATTAACGCAATTGAGTTAAAGCTTGGTACGGATCCGATCTCATCGACCGACGAAATCTCAGCAGGTTTTAACCCTTGCAGTGCTCTATGCATTCTGCTCCAATGAGAATTGCTGAATTTGCTGCTGCATGGTCAATGCTGTTCAGCTGTATCGTTATGCGCGTTTCACAAAATAATGTGCGCAAAGCGGGGCATAATTTGGTCACGCGCAATCAAGTGCGCGCAACCATTACGGGCTTTTCGGTGCGTGTAAATTTTAGTTTACGCGCAACTAAGTTCGCGTAAATTTTACGGGCAAGAGATCGCCCGTAACTTTTTGACTACGCACACTTCATCGCGCGTAAATAAAAAGCTATGCGCGGTTAAGTGCCCGTAATGCAAACGTTACGCGCGACTGGGTGCCCGTAATTATTTGTGTTACGGGCGATTAAGTTCCCGTAATAAAAATTACGCGCAAATTGGTGCGAGTGATACGTAAGGTATGCCATATAGATCGGTTAGGTGTACCCTGCTACATAAAATGTGCCATATACTGGTTATTCGCAAACAGTTTCTGAAACAGGCTATCAGTAGAGAGCAAACTATGGTGTCCAGGCCATTTAATCTTATATGGCTCAATAATATCCGCACACGCACACGTCTCGGTGGATCGACACCTCTCTGGGTATCCGCTTAGAGTGACCGCCAGCCACCATTTCCTCGCAGTGGTGGGTTTACCCTCCGCTGATATGAAGGTCCGTCAACATGTATGTATATATTTAATAAGTTATACTCACCTCGCCCTTTCAATTTTGGGAAATATATTCGGAATACGGTATATAAATCAATTATAAATGTGCATGTAGCAAATTTAGAAACATATTTCGCACGCATGTTTCACCAGTGCTAGAAACTTTTGTCGTGCTATGCTTCAGGATGCGGAAGACGGCATCGATTACCTTGAAAGCACCGTCATATTGACGAGAGCGTGAAGTATTTAATTTTCGTCTTTACCTCACTTTCAGAAGACAAAACCGTGTTTCAGCAAAATAAACGGATGGAACAGTCTAGATATATATTCATACATACCAACGGATCTTCATGCCAGGGTGAGGGGTTGCGGCCATCTCAGGGGTAACCCCGTACAAAACAAAATTTTTCCAGGGAGGTCGGTGATGAGAACCTGTTTTTTTGGTCGCTGGGGTCGTATCGTCCGCTATGGATAAACATTTTTCCACGGGTGGGGTTTGGATTTTCCACGTGCTTGCACGGGATACTCGAATAGGAAAATTGAAGTGCATAGTTTTCAGACTTCCTAAATAATTATACTCGCAAACTGCTGTGCACAGAATTTTCGTCAAGTGCATAATTGCCCATAAATAGGCTTACGCCCACTTAAATGCGCGAAACTTTAGAAAGTTACGGGCATTTAAGTGCGCGTAAAAAAGGTTACGCGCAGCTTCTCGCGCGTAACTAGAAAGTTACGGACAGATGCGTGCGCGTAAATTGAAAGTTACGGGCGGTTAACTGCGCGTAGTAAAAATTTTACGCGCATTTGTGTGCGCGTAACTTTGTTATTACGCGCACAAATATGCGCGTAACAATTGTTACGGGCACCATATAGCGCGTAAACAAAATTTACGCGCAACTAGATGCGCGTAACTGTCACGCGCATTAAAGCGCGCGTAAAATTTTTTCCCCGCCTTGCGCACATTACTTTGTGAAACGCGCATTAAATCCTAGCAATTTCTATTCCTGAAAAGTAGCAATTTTTATTCCTGAAAAGTACTCCTGAAAAAGTCCTCCTCTTATATTTTAAAGGGGACGAAAAGGACTTTTTACTACTTTTTTGAAAGAATTTTCAGCATGGTCAAAAGTTGCTTCATTCAAATGTTTCTGCCCTGGTGCCATGGTATAAGTATGCATAAGCAAATATATTACACAACGGATACAAATGTAAAATAGGTGGTTAAATACGGCATTTATTTTATCAACACACGACTAGGCAAGCATAACGATACCATACAGTACATATGGTTTGGGTTTATCATAGGTGTTCTTAGTGGTTCTCCTCGACGTCGAAAGAACAATATCCATAGATAACCAGTAGTCATAATGGCATGTCGGGAGTCTCTCCTTATTGTTTTAGTCCCACTGGTTAGATGCTAAATTTCGTTGAACCCATTTATGAAAATATCCGATATAAGGCTCAGCAATGCTAGGCTCTACTATTTCGTTGCCGTCGGACATGCTTTCCCACGCGCCCGATTCGTTTAGTTCGGGCGGGTAGTCTGGCATCGACGATTTCTGTAGTCTCTCGGGAAATTGCCATTTAATGTCCTGAAATAGTTTGGTGAACTCGTCGTGCCATCCAACGGTATCGTCCTGTCCAATGTCCCAATGTGGTGGGGGCGGGGCAACGATTGCTCGGGCTCCATCACAAAGTAGATAGTCGAATGAACAGATATATCGGCGCACTCGACGCATCACTTTACTGGGCGTATCCAGCAAACGGCCTTCATGCGGCTTTGTCCGTAGGGCCGCTTTATATCCGCCAAGAATCATGATGGTCCTAGTCTGCGGCGTTGCGATGCACGTCGCTAGTCGGACCAGGAATTGCATGGTGGCTCCTGGCCACGCCATGGCAAACCACCCTTTTGATGCGGCCATGTGGACCAAAGGCGCCGCTAATGAGTCGCCCAAAATCAACACAGTTGGCCAGGCGGCGACATTATGACGAAGGAAGGATCGAACTTCTTCCAAAAGGCGACCCATAACATTGTGGCATGGTCGCGGTCGTTTGCCGAACTTAATGTCCCCTGGCCCTAGGCCAATTCCCCAGAAGGAATCGGACCTATTTGCCTCGAGCAATTGGGCATATCCGGTGGCGAGGAGGGCGTCCCTGAACCGGGGAATCTTAAATTTTTCTAGTAGCACCGTCCGCATAAGGTGAGGGAGTACTGGGCGGAGGCGCTCGGTTGTTTCTGGGTCCAGGAACTTTTGTTTGTTCCGGCGGGAGATGGCCTTAATGTCTCGAGCTCCCATCTTCAGGTCCGAAATGTCCTGTTTCGCCTGTTCCTCGTCGAATAAATAGGTGACGAGGAGCTGGTATCCTTGCTCCGTTGAGGCGTATTCAATGGGGTACTGGTTTATGGTTTGGCCTAACGGAGCCATGTTTGAGAGTTCCGGCCAGTGCGTGCCTTTAGACAGGAATGTTTCAATCGGCGCACCATAGTTGATTGTGTAATACGGCACACGAGGTTGTTGAATTGGTTCCATGTCTTTGAATGATTTGATCCGGCGCTTCCTGCAATAGTATTCATCGCCATTAGTGGCGGTTCTTGAGGGAGATTGGTAGCGGGAGCTCGAGCTTTCTGGGAGAGTTTCCTGGGTGATTTAAACGCTACAACCGTCTCTCGTGAGGCGGTTGTCTAGGAGGTCGGACCACTTCCAGTCCGACATCCTCAGGTCGTAATTGTCTTTGTCCACTGTCCTCGTCAGGTTCCAAGTCCGGATGTGCGGATAGCATGTCCTCGATGTCCTGTTCGTCGAATATATCCCTGAAAGGTTCAAACATGTCGTGCCGTGCACGAGCACTACCAGATGGATAATCCATCGGCATAACAGGGTCACGATGTCGAGTCGGTGGAGCGAGGGGTATAGTCCGTCGAGCTGGTGTCGTAGTCGGGGGTTTTAAGCGTCGGGTGTCGAGACGTGGTATTATGACCCGAGCTTCTTCTCCGTGTGGTAAATAGTCTTCATACCAGCGACAACGGTCCCTGGCTTGCCTATGTGGCTGTCGGCGAGTAGGTTGAGGGGGTTCTTCCCTCTCTTTAACCTCGGGTGCAGAGGGTCCCATCTCAGGAGATCCCTCGCTCTCCTCCGTCGGGGGGTCAAGTTCAAAGTGGGGCCTTCGCCGGGGTTCCGGTAAAAGTTGACTAAGAGGTACTTCGTCCTCCTCGTCTTCCCAACTAACTTGTGATTGAGCTCTAGCTGGGGTTTGTCTACGTGGCTTAGCACGTGATGGTCGCGTTAGGACTCCTTTGAGGGTGGAGGGAGCGCTACGCGGCGGCGCTCTTCCCTTCCTCCCGGTAGAGGAGCCCTTGGTTGATTCGCCAATGGTTGATGTGGTTTCATCGTCCTTTTCGGTAGTCCGCGGTCGTAATCGTTTCAGTCGACCGCCTTCCGAAGATTCGGAAGGTCGGCGTTGTTTATACGGGCTTTGTTTACCTGCTTCTCGTTGTCGAGCTAAACTCTCAACAAATTCTTCTACAATCCCGTCGGCTGCTATTTGATCCTCCGATGGGATGTATTGTATGGGAGATCCCCTTAGGTATTCCATTAGTTCAGTTGCATCCTGTATTTCTCCTCGGGCGCGGGCGGCTTCCTCTCTCTTCCTCCTTATTTCTTGCATTTCCCATTCCCACTGCGCTAACTCATTTTGTCTCTGGGTGGTCCATCGACCAAAGGATGGTACCTGGGGAACTTTGGTTCCCCGTTCTTGCAAGGGTGATAATAGGGGTGGAATTATCCACCGTTGAGGCGGTGTCGGAAAATCGGCTGTTTCCGGTGAGGTGGTCTCCGAGCTTATGGATGATGCTTGTTCACTAGTCGGCGCGGGAACCTTAGTTGGCTTTCGTCGTGGTTTAGGCTTAGGTTTCGGTGTTGGCGCGGGTTCCAGTGGAGGTTGGCTGGTTACTGGGACGGATTGTGCGGGTTGTGGTCTTGGAAGGGTGTGATATGGTGTGAGCCATTCGTCTGGAACATAGTCCTCCATTGTGGCGTCGAGTCCTAGTGGCATTAGGGGAGTGTGCGGAAGCGGTGTAGGTGGGGCGGAGTATGCCTGACGAGGTATGCAATATGGTTGTTCGTAAAGACGCTGTAGGCTTATAATAGAGGTGGTATGGTGCCACTGGCTTGTCTGATTCAGTCACTAAACGTTGTGTCTGAGGACTGCGGGATGTTTGAGTGGCGATTGCAGCTCGACGCTGGGCAGGCGTAGGCGGTGAAGTTTGGACAGCATGTTCGACTGCTGCAGTTGGGGATGCGGCTTGTTCTGGAGTGTGGGGCAAGTTTTCGTCCGGGTCCTGTGAAGCGAGTAATTCCACGAGACCTAAGTCATTTACATTGAATGGTCGTAGTGCACGACCGTTGTCTGAGCGTTTCACCGTCAGGGGCCTTGTAGGTTCATCAGTCCGAACGGCTCGTTCCTGTTCTCGTAGAGTTACTGGGGCGGTGTGTTGTCCGAACTCAGGCGAGAAGGTGCCAGGGGGTTTGTCAAGTGCGTAGGGTAACTTAGCGGGGTCTAGGGTAGCGAGTTCCTGTGATATAGTGGGCCATTCGGTGTCTGGGGTTCTGTCAGGGTCGCAAAGGGGAAGTCTGTTTTGTTGCGGGGCTCCGGAGGAGCCTTGAGCCTGAATGGCCAGCTGTTCTACTGCGGCGCGGTGTATGTCTGCCTGAGCTTGCGTATATTCCAAGTTAGGCTCTCCAATTTCTACACTAGCGACGTCGGATGCACCATCAATCTCCTGACGCAACCGATCTACTGCTTCTGGGTCTGCAGCCTGTAATTCCCGGGCGAAATATTTGTCAGCGAGGATAGTTTCTCCGGGTTCCTGCAGCGCAGCCTCAATATAGGCGGGAGGGACTGCTTTAAGTAAATCAGCCATGTCAGGGAAGCTGCTTAGCGGGCGATAGCATGGTTTGGTGCGGTTTATGTGAACGACATGGTCGGAAGCATTAGGTTGTCCGGGGAGCTTAACGCAAATGCAAGGGGGCATTATTTTGGTAATCTGGTAGGGTCCACACCACCTACGTTCTAATTTGCGCGATAGTCCTGGTGTCGTATAGTATCGATAGACCCATACATGGTCATTAACACGGTAGTCCGGGACCTTGACCTTACGATTGTAGTAGCGTTTTCTGTATTCCCGAGCAGATTGCATGGATCGATAGGCTTGGTCCCTGATGGTGGCTAACCACCGTTGCACATTAGCGCGGTATGCTTCTGCTCCGGGGTAGCGTCCCCAATCAGTTTGTGTTTCGATTCCACCCGGTACTCGGGGTTGGAATCCGTGCATAAGCATGAATGGTGGGTAGTGCGTGGAAGCATGTACTGCTGAATTGTAGGACATGATACAATATGGCAGGACTTCGTCCCATGTAGTATGGTCCTTTTCAGGTAATGCTACTCTTAGGAGGAATAGTAGTGTACGGTTAAAACGTTCGATTTCTCCGTTTGCCTTTGGGTTGTAACTCAAGGTCTCGCGTTTAAAAGTGTGTAGTCTAGCACACAGGGCTTCCATAACTTCTGAGACGAAACATCCGCCTCGGTCTGAGACTAATTCTTCGGGTGCGCCGTAGCGGCATACCACGTCCTCGACGAAGACCTTGGCTACACTCTTAGCGGTTTGGTCCGGTAAAGCAGCGGCAATCACCAGTTTCGTGAACTGGACGATGAAGGCGATTACGTACCTATTTCCGTGCGGGATAGCACGCGAGTGTCCAATATGTCAACAAACATGCGATGCATTGGTGCACTAGCCAGCGGGTTCTCTCCGAGCGCGGCTCGAACATTTTGTGGTAGATTGCGTGATCGCTGGCAGAGTACACATCGCTTAACGTATTCGTCCACGTCCTTACCCATAGTTTCCCAATAGTAAAATTGTTTGAGTTTGCTCAGTAGACGGTCTCTACCTGGATGTCCACCAAACAGTGTGTCGTGCTCGTGCTTAAGTATTTGTCGTATAAGCAATCTGGGTACGCACAATTTTGGTCTATGGTCGTTTGGCATTATGGGATGCAAGTATAAGATGGCAGTGTCGGGGCAAAGTCTGTAATGGTGGGCTTCTAGTTTGAGGGCGGTCGCTGCCTTTTCGTCGGCGGGCGACTGTCGTGTATGCAAGTACCACCAAATAGGACCAAATTGTTTATCTCTGCGTTTAATGTAGGGTAAGTAATTGAGAAG
>JASANE010015797.1:0-11983 GCA_030248225.1 Trileptium ribeirensis
TTTTCATCCCCGACACTGCAGACAGCTACGAGATCAAACAGTGTGACAAAAAGTAGGCAGCCATAATATTTCGTTCTCCATTTCTACGATCGGTGCGTGTGAAAATATTTTTTTTCATTATTCCACTCGTAGCGGAAGTATTTTTCAGATACGAATATTTAATCGTTCCAGTCGATAACTTTCATTTCAGTGCAACAACTTGTCAGTCACCGTAATAATAGCTGGTGACATCAAAAGTGAAATTTTATAAAATTTTTTAGTATATTTATTTTTTTTTCGGTTATTTGGAAACAGTATATTTTTTTTTGATATTTACTCTAATTTTTGTACACAGTATATTTTTTCGTGTAACAAGTGCTCAATCATGCTAATAGTCTCCAACGCCTAATGCAACACCGTCGCCCAAAATATATATTTATATTTACTCATTTACTCTAATTTACTCTAATGACTATATTTAATAGTTTGAAAACCCATGTGAATAATTTACTCTATTTTTTGTTTCATATAGTTTGTACACTATACACTATATTTAAAGGAAAGGATCACCTAAATGATACATAAAACTATATATTTATAGAGAAAATTTCCAAAATATTTCCTACCAACAACCCCAACCAAAATATATTTATAAAAGTGCAACTGAAATGAATATTTATATTTTACTCTCCCAGACTGGTGAATGGTTAGAATCATCATCAAAATTCTAATTTATATTTTACTCTCCCCATGTTTCAGACAAAATATTTTCTGCCAAAATATTTTACTCTCTGTAGACTAAATGTATATTTTTCCCAATTGTTTCAAAATAACCAAAATTCTAATACTATATTTACTCAAAATTCTAATGTTCTAATATAGTTTCACAGAATAATAAAAACCCAATATATTTTCCCAATATTTAATAAATAGATTCATTCATTCATTTGTACACTATCAATCTATATTTTAGAATAATTTATTCTGCCAAAATATTTAACTATCAAAATATTTAATACATGCTAATGTAACAATCTAGCACAATCTAATTTTTGGGTACTTATCTGTTAATAATTATTTTTTGTCAAAAAGGTTAAATTTAAAGCCATTCCTAATTTTCGGCTCAGTACATGTCAACACCCAGCTCTAACTGTGGTGCTGGAACGTTGTTTCATAATAGAATAAAACAGAGGTAAATAATCCTCAAACACGTTTCGCTTCGCCCATATATATTCCTCATTTTATGTATACCATCATACCACAATAACAAATATGCTGCTGAACGATGAAAAATTGTTCATCATTAATACTAACAATACAGTGCTGTCCCTATCATAAGTTATACTGCTCAACTTAAGTGAGTGTACACAGCCATCATGCGTTAATAAATATGTTCCTCTCATAAGTTATACTTAGTTACAACAAAGTTAAGCGCCATCAACATCGTATAAACAACTTACTTAGTTATTCAAAACAAACAATTCACACACTCAAAATAAAACTAAGTAAATGTATTATAGCTAACAATCATTTATTCACCAACAAGTCATCCGTTAATAATTTTTGTACGTACATTTGGGATGGGTTTAATACATTTATAGTTAAACATTAAACAACACAACCATAATTACAATCACTAACACAGCGCCTATCAGTGTACAACTGACTTGTAATACAGTAAGTATAGCTAATACGTTAACTCAATTTGATGCACACCTAACTATATAGTGTGTACAATATTTATATATTTATAGCATTGGCATAAGTGTATTATATAGGTGTATACTTTTCCTGTAATTGAAGAAAGACTCAATTTGCAACCAATATGACAGCTGACAACTCAACTAACATTGTTCTGTTTTTATAATATACATGCCAACAAACTATGGGTTTAGGGACTCCCTTCACAAGCTCAAACTCACCCCTTTCTCAAGGTGCCTGAGGGCAGCCTCTCTTAAGGATAGTAAGGAACATCAGATAAAACGAATTTGTAATTCTCTCTAGTTAGAAATTTCCCATCCATTATATATAATTGTGCTTACGGCTCGAACCAAATTAAGGGGCTTAGCGAAATAGGACTCGACGTATTGATCACTAACGGCTGATGATCCTTTAATGAAACGTATGAATGATATTGATGTGCAGTATGCGTTCCGCCAAACGTAGATCGTGCTGATAATACCACCGTTCGGCTCAGATCGTCAGTTCAGTTTGGGAAGTATATATAACAATTAACATATAAGACTATAGAATAGATACCGGTTGTTTAAATATTCGTATGATATGAATAAATTAGTATAATTGTTTAGTTTAGGTATCCGAAATTTCAGTAATCAAAAAGCTACCAGGAACAGAAGCTCCAGCAGAGGAAAGAACAGCGATACTCGCTTATGAATTTAACAAACTTGTTTAATCAACACTCTAATTTTTTGAGAGCTAAAAATTGTTTGGGTCAGTGAGTGAGTCAAACTTTAACTCGGTTTGAGTAAGTTTTAACTCAGTCCGAGTGGGATTGCTCAGACTAAACCTAATGCTGAGTCGGAAATGGACTAATTCAATAGACAAAGGAGACAAATTTGACTTAGCCTTTTTACAGTTTTAGCTAGTAATATGAATACATCTTGACCAGGTATTCAGTTTTCTTGATAAGCAGGTGGCACAGAACAGAGCGAAGGCTTTCGATTATTGTATCAAGTGGATCATTGTTACCATTTGGCAGCTATCGCTCGGTTCTTTAAGGAACATACATGCTAAAGTGGGAGGTAGAGGAGGTTACCCATCCCTGAGTCTGGACACCTTTGACAGGTCGCCCAATCCTCCCCACTAGCGGCCCCGCAGGCCCCGAAGTCGCGGCGTCCCCCCACCCTTCGGTGCCGAAGAAGCCGCCTCGCACAGGACCTCGGACCTTGAGCATGTATGGTTAAGGAGCCTAGGAAAGCCAGCGAACAATAACTCATTTACAAGCTCACGTTGGACGATAAGCTCGGTATGTACTCGTACATCTGTAGGACGCAACGTACGCTTTGGAAAATATGTCAGTATACGAAAGAAAGGCTTTAGTCCAGGGATAGTATGGATTTTTTGATTATAATCCGTCAAGTCCATGCAACAGCGGTAATGGGCGTCCTCATGGCCATTCACTAACTCGCAACGATAGCTGATGGCTGCTACTGGCTGTTCCGATATCGAGAGCTTTTACCATCGTATACCAATAAAAACGACAGTCTGTGGCGATATCAACATTGGTATGCCATAGGCTAAGGCGGCAGAACACAAAAAATTTTATATTTCAAGTACAGTCTATCTAGTCTCAGTTTTTTGGGCAATAACAGCAGCACTGCAGCGGGAGCTCGTAGCTGCTTAATGTCACGCATCACGACTACAATAAAACTGTACGCATACGGCTCGTCTAAACATAAGCATATTATAATTAGAGCCTTCACGCGGTACAATACGATTATTATATTGTTCTGAATGTTGTACGAAACTCAGCTGCTTGTTTTATCCTGGAGCACACGCATGAATGTCACCACCGCGAAACATACAGTTTACGTTGTATTTATTGGATAAAAGACTGCGTTTTCTAGCTATATATCTATCAAAAAGAAACAGTTTCATGCGCTGCGCTGCAAAAATACCCGCTTGTCGAAAAGCTCACAGGATTATAAGACATAATGTTTATGGTAGTTGCTGGTTTGTTCACAAATTGCACACGTAATATTTTAGCACATAGGAGCGGGTACAATTTTGGACTAGGCAACAATCTGTGATTTACCTTTACTATATTAGACAACAGTTTAAATACATGTAAAATTAGAAGTCAATTTGCATTCACAAATTGCGCTTCAATACTTTTTCGCTTAAAATTTTCATTTTGTCCTAAATCTATTGTGCCAGCAAAGTTAGACAATGTGTACAGCGTTGGTTTCGGATAAGCATCGCGGAGAGCTAAATCAGTGGCAAAATTTGCTTATACCAGACGTTCCTTCAAAAACATTAGGCCACTTCAGAGGTTTAAATATTGTTTCTGAACCGCCCTCCTGCTCTCCGTCCGACAAAATCCCCATGAGGTGACACTCGCTCGTTTTCGTCTCCATGTTTACTAAGCGTTAAACGGTTAATTTATGCCATTATCGACTACCAAGTTATAGACTGGTTAGTAAAACAAACAAAAACACAAATCAAACTGTTGCAGCTTACGGGAATATGTTATTTTAAACATATATAATTAATTTTGTGTGCACATTGGTTGTGGAACTACGTTTTGTTAACAGAAACAGGCGGTTGATTTTGATGCTACTAGCTGCTAGATTGAAACCTTCAAGTTATGGTCTTAATAGAATTAGCTGAAACTACACGAAGAAGCAACGAATCTACAGATTGTTCTTATGTGCTGGATGACGGGGAGCCATGTTTGATTTTTAGTCTCGTCGCGTGTTGCTAGAGATTCTGACGTGATATCTTTAGTTTAGGTCACAAACCATTTCTTAGGAAATTATCACTGCAAATGTGTAATTGTACATAATAGAGATCTGTGTACGGTCGTTTACTTTTTAAATTTTATAAATGGTATACATTTTTAGTTTCGTACAGTAAAACTTAGAGGTTTATTTCGTAGTTCTACTCACAGGCATACATTATTGAAATAGCAAAATCATTAAATATGCTGATGAGTGTGGCCTAAAATATTTGTAACGGTATGTTGCTGCACGACTTCTAAGCTTTATCTATCTCATGACGTTTAGCAATTAATAACTAAGCACTATTTCATCATTTCCTGAAATGGCCAATCATAATTTGTGGCATGAATGGTGTTTATTCTCCCCGTCAAACTAACATCAGAATTTATTAATTAATTAATATATACCTACACATTGCATTGAGAAGAACACCTAAAATGTTAAAAATTGATAACAACATAATGTTTGGTACAAATAATAAATCCAGCAACTGGGCAAATTGTCGGCCTCTTACTTCTGATGATCAATTCATGCCGAATTTCATAAGCATTGATAAATCTTCTATGTGGAAACGTTTGTTTTAACTTTTCGCTGGCGTGCCCCTGAAGCATCGTGGGTTTTCTATGTTTTGAGATATTTTCACGTATTTATATATAATTAGCACTAACGACAAATTTTTAGTGTTTTGGATTTTAACTGATTCTTACAAAATTTTAAGCTATAATGCTAGTTGCTTCAACCCGAATGTTTAAACGATACTCAGATTTCATATGGACATAGTCGTGTAGAATTCTATAAATAATCAACGGCCAAAAAAGTATTTCTAATGGCTCGAGTTCGAGAAGTTGGAGCAACTTAAATTGTCAACAACTATAAAGTAGTTTACTGCTGAATCAGGTATAAGCTACACTCCATACCAGAGATTTTCATTCTTCTTATAAGAAATCGTGTTCCGTGCAGGGAATTCCTGTTGGCACATGCATTTTTATTGTTGATTAGATTTTGTAATATGGATAGCGTGACAACACAAAACCAATCTGTAGCTACAAATACATACCAGTGTGAGTGGCTTTACAAACAGGCTTGCTGCGCAGCGTCTTTCGTATCCAATTGGCTTTAATTTCGTTTTCTGTTCGGGCGTACATAGGCTAGAAAACTTCTCTATGTCTGAGAAAGATTCTGCAACGCTTAAATTGTCCTATGTTCCCTGCTATATCCTTTGTCAGGTAAAATTTTTAAAGATATGACATATTCTCGTTGTCGGGATAACTGGAATTATACAGACCACAGCCACGTCTTTGTCCTTACTGTCTGACCAGCGTGTATTTGCTGCTGTCTCAGTCGTGTAGATTCAAGGTATATGGGGCATGGCTTCCTTTAAAATAATTTTGGTTCTGAAAGTTCGACACGGACGTAGCTGCCTTTACTTTTTCCATGCGGAATGTTCGCTTAGTATTTTCTTCAATACTGACACAAAGATATACTTTTCGACAAGGGAATCTTCAAGCTGCTTATGTTGTAGTAAATGTATTGTCAGTAAACCTTTTGTTTGTTGGTTTTTTGATGGTTTTAGTTTGGGGATAGAAGCTTATTTTAATTAGCTGAGAAGCTAGACAATTGTAGCATTACATCGAAGCCTATTCAGGTTATTTAAGTGTCGACGTTTTGTAGTAAATTGGGCTGAGCACTATTAAGAATCAAATAATGTTTCTGTAAGTAAGTTGGGCAATGATCGCTTTGATTCAAGGTAAATAGTAAAGTCTTTAAATTTTTCTTTGCTTTGCGAATAAAATGTACGCAGTGGGCCTAGCTATGATTTCTGTAAAATGAACATAGTCACATTTGAATTTTTTGGTTAAAAGAGGTGCTATTTCATATATAATTTCAATAATATCTGCAAAATAAATGAGTGCAATATTTAATATTAAACAATATTAAAGATATAAAAGCGAGCAAAATTTCCAACAATTTGTTTTACCTTCAAAAAGTATGAAACGATAGTAAATCTGCAGTTACAAAGTCATCCTTTTAGACGATAAGGCAAATTTTTTATTAATGGCGTACAGTTTTAATGCCATTCATGAAACCATTCAGTTAATCCTAGCATTGATTTTGTTATGAACACTTGGTATAATTGGTCGTAAAAAATTATCCAAAAAGCATCATAATAACCAGAGATGTTGCTGAACTATTCTGAGCCTGTAGTAAAATGCCGGAGTCCACTTGTTTTGACACCAAAGTAGCTCGCTACACTTTAAACTACTCTGTCGGAAGCATACGTTAACACAAAACTGCCTCTTGTAGCTATAAATTGTTGCCGGTTTCCAAAAAGATTATTTCAAGGAAACAAAGAGTAATCCTCAGGCTTGCCCTGGGGATGACGATACCGTGGAATTAAGCATAACTTTGATTCCGTGGAAACCACCATCTCCTTCGCTGGAATAGAAACTGATAGCATCGCAAAATTTTCACTCATGGTATAGGGACAAATCTATTATGGAGGAAGTATGTAAAGATTGTAAAACGAAACTTGGTTATATTCTGCTGATACACAAAATCCGCTTGCAACAGAACTGTCGTTGCAATGTCTACGGAAAACTGAGTTCACTACCAAGTCGTAGTCCCCACTACCCACATCGCCTTAAGAAACTGCGCCCCATAGCTGAGCAGACCACTAACCACGGGTCCTAGCTTACCCTACCAGATACATGAATTCTGCGGCAATCAGAAGAAAAGTGGAGCTAGATGCAAACACTTTAGCCAAGCATAGTTTCAAGCTGTCTGATACAATTGCTTTCAGAACGTTTACCCGCGTGTAATTCAGATACAAAGCTCTCTAAATTTTGACCTTCAAGGTAGTTTAGGCTAGATATAGCTATCTTAAACGCAGCTAAATCATTTATTCTTTATTTGCTAAGTTATTTCTCGATTTATTCTCATGCTAAGCTAAGCTTTATTCTTTATTTGCTATATTCTTTATTCCAAAAACCTTCACTAACTGTTGGCACAGGTAACCGTCTTCGGATCTTTTATTTGCCGCCTGAACTTCTGAATCGAATGGATTGATCACTTCCTTGCCGATAACCCTTGTACCATTTGTTGAGAGGTGATACTTACCTTTGTCAAACATGTCCGTGTTAAGTGTGCTGTCGTTGAAAAAGCAGCTCGCAGTGTTTAAAAACACAAAATTTTGAACGTTAATAGTTTAGTTCTTGGAAGAATGTGGTAAGTTAGAAAGCGACTTGTCCCTCTGTCGTGAACTGTTGAAATTGCGTGGGCCAGTTTTCACCATCGGCGATACAGGAAGTAGTGAGGATATGGACGACCGAACGGAGTGTAAACTACCAACTGCGCATTTATCCCTCATAAATTATCTGGCTCTGGACTGTTATGTGTTTAGCATTCAGTTAGACACAACAGGGTACCTGAAGTAGTTCGTCTAACCTATCATAGCATGCGGCGAGCTATGGAAGAAAAACTGTGGCCTTATTGTTGGGTATGATTTTGCTAAAATGGCTACTTTTTCTCGCGAATTGAGATTGTGGCTAAAACATTACACGTTTTCGAGCAGCAGTTTTCTCACGCTAAACAAACGAATTTAGAATAGTCTTTCGCACGCTCATGGTAAGACAATCTCAACCATTGCAAGTCCATAGTTTGTGACTATGTGAAAAATCTTATGGGTCAGTGCCCTGCGGTTACGGACCAGAACAATGTTACCACCGGCGACATCTTGCTGCCCAACTTGCACAGGGTTGCGCAAGCACTTACCTTCAGTCTAATGTTGTCGACGACTACTAACAAAACCAAAACTTGCTGTGGATCAGAAGTTTGAAGACGAGCTCTGGTCCTACTACACTGTTTATTTGGAAATCTGGAAGAATTTTGGAAACCCGCTTCAACACAGCCTTTGCTGCTTGCTGTGCTCGCATACTTCTGTCTGTTCTCCCGGAATAGGATGGGTCATGTCCCCTCCTGTTTGGCTCGGTGCCCCCAGTTCGAATTAAAAAATAAGATATTCTGAACAAAGGTAACTTGTGCCCCTCCAGAAAGCCTTGGTGCCCCTCCCCCCTCCTCCAACCCAGTTCGGATTTTCTGGCTACGCCCCAGAAAAGAAATCTCGGCCAAAAGCGGTTCAAGCAATGTCGTATCTTAAATGAAGTTGTGAACTATAAGCAGTTGCAGCATACGCGGGGTATTGATGTGGCATTTGAGGAGCTGAAGGAAACTATGGGCGCAGACCACGTGAAAGACCATCAAGATATATATGATGATCTAATTGACATTGACTAAGTTGAACGTTGCTCCAGAGAAAGTTGTATCTATCCGAAACAGCCCAAAGAAACACTCTCGAGGTGTTAACAGTATCTGTTTGAGTGGAAAAAATGTGTGAAAGCTAACGTATCAGACGAGTAGTGCTAGAGAGTTTGTATCTATCTTCCACTTTTTACCTTAGTGCCTGTCAGAACCTAAATTGGTCTGAGAGCAGTCGTATCATTCAATTGACATGCAGCCAGATACGAGAGATATGGCATCTAGCAACCAAGTTTTTACCTGATTACCAGAGAACCTTCGTATCTGGCAGAGGAAGCCGGGGCCCGTGGCTGGCTTTCTGCCTGGCTACCAGGCCCGTGCCCCTATGGCGATGTGGGATACGGGCGTATAAGCCTTCGCAGTGGCCATAGTTCATCGTGGACCGAGGCAGACAAAAGCGAAACGTACGGAATGACAGATGGAGCCTTATGCAGCATTAAAACCGGTTGCGTTTTAGCCTGCATGCTCCGTGAAAGACTATTATAGAGGTTGCAATTATATTAGCATTGATTGTTATGGGGATTCCCATGGGGATCTCCACGAAAATTTCTTGGGAATGGCTGTGGAAACTCCATCCCCACGGCAATCCTGGCAGTCCTAATCTTCTAGTATTAACCCGGATACGGAGTCTGGAAGTGTAAAATGGTCGCTTTTGTAGAGGTGTTAATCACTGTTGATTATTGTTTTGTAGACGATCACTGTTGGTGAATATGAAAACTTTTATTTGATAGTTTAAATTTTTTGATTAGCTGCATTATTTTGTGAAGTCCAGTTGCTATAGTATATTTATAATTATTACACCGGTTATGTTTGCGATGAGAATGTGCTTTTATTTTTGTTTATAGCTTCCACTTTTATATTTTACTCAAACTCAGCTCATACTTATAAGGGTATCAGCATTTTTTCAACTGGGAGCGGAAGCTCCGGACGCAAAAAATCTTGAAATGTTTCCAGTTGAGATGCCACATTTCGTCGGTTATAGTTTAGATTTGAACGTTTTTAATTTTAAGAATTGTCACTATCGCAGGAAAACCTAAAATTCACACAAAACAAAGTCGTTGTTTTTCTTCGAGCAAAAGTGAAATGCTAGATAGTATTTGCATCCTGTACTTGCGCTAGAATTATATCTGCTTTCGGTGCAACTGCAATTCTTAGTAATGCTTAACATTGAAAATAGTCACATGTGTCTCTCAGTGAGGCATTTTTTGTATTACATTGTTAATTGAATTAAATGCACCTGTTCGCCTATCGTACGTATTTAAGAACGTAAATCTACAACGACACTTAGCATCCTACTTCAAAGTAAACTGTCTGCTATCGATCATTATGCAGCTTCGCCTCTAAATAGGGCGATCACAAACACGAGTATTGTTTACAACAAACATCCCGTTCTGATGGATACCTATCTAATCGTTGAACTCAAATGCGAAAGTGAAGCTTAATATTTCGCATCGAATAGTATGTAATGATAATGCGATATCGCTCACACCCATGTTGCGTTTTAGTCGATTCGATAGCTGTTTTGTTTAGTAGAAGAATTACTATACTTGGCTGTTATATCTTTATATCTGTACACCGCGCACAAGCACAGGTACAAATGAATAGTGTAATTATAGTGCTTCAGGATGTAATCAATATTTTTGTTCCATGATAGTAAAGTCAGTCAGCTTTCTCCTAATGTCCATAAATATATATTGTAACAAAATTGTGTCATGAATAAACATTTTTTCCTTTTCGCCAGCAGTCAAAAACCAGCAATGCATAATGTATTTATTATATTATGTTCGTGTCTCATTTTTTGTGTATACACAAGTTTAGTCTGTGCAACGCAGACAAGAAACCATACTGCTACAAAAGCAATAGTAAGCTAGTCGCAAAAGCTTTGTTGTGTGTATATAGCATAGCCTTGTGCAGCACGTTCGTACTCATACTTCACTTCGTTCTTATCGTCGAAAGATTCAAACTGTTCGTTTTTCTGTTTTTAAAAGCCACCAACATGCCTTTGCTTTTCTGTTCGACTGTCAGCTCGCACATGTTTTCCACTTGAACTGCTACACACATATACGTTTGTATGTATGTATACAGCATATATACCTACAAATGAAGCATTGGCGCGTTACCATCATAATATTCGTTCGTCACATTGCTCTTTACGCAGGTATTGATGTTATTATTTTTGTTCGGATTTGTGTTTTCTCTGTCAATGGCATGGTACTACAAATATAGTAAAGTTGTAGTAGCTATCGTTGTGTCTAGCTGGCAAGCTTATCTATCTAGCTGGCAGTTATTGATGTGAGAGATATTGCATAGAATAATAGACAGCGCTTTCCAGGCTCTATCTACCCTGCTTGCTGCCATGAGTAATAAAAAACGTACGGAACATAAGCTAACAACAACATCATCGTTCTACATATGACGGCCTCCGACCAAGCGCGTGTGTGTTGCTGTGCCATTGTACATTTTCAATGATAAGCCAGTATTTGTTTTATATTCGCATACTGAAACCTGTTTTAGGAGCCACCATTGATTTTAATGGTGATCGATAATGTACTGAATATCGACAACGTGCCCCTCTATCATGCTGGCACAAGCAGGAAACAACGTGTATACAGAACATAAGCTAACTACACTAACATCATCGCGATATTTCATATGAGACGGCATCCATGCGCGCTAGTGTTTGTGTTACTGTGCCATGGTACGTTCCCAATGTTAAGCCAGTGTTGTTTTATATTCCCATACACAAGCCTGTTTTAAGAGCTACCATTGATTTTATTAGTGATCGATAATATACAGAATATCGACAACGTTTCCATGCCCACCGCTCTATCCTGCTGGCACAAGCAGGAAATAAAGTACAGAACATAAGGTTACTACATTAACATCAGCGTGGTATTCCATATGAGACGGCATCCATGCGCGCAGTCTTAGTGGTTCTGTGCCACGCCACATTCCCAGCGTTTATGCTCAGTATTGTTTTATATTTGCTTATAGAAAACAGCCTGTTATTTTACGGATATACTTTTGCATTTATTATTTTTACTTTCAACTGCGTGTGTTCATATACGTATGTGTTTTTTACATATTATAGTCGATACTCAATAGCATAGAAAGTGATTATATACATATAAATGAGTCGTGACACGGTTGCTGTAAACCAACTGACTCTTGGGAATTATGAGAGCAAAACACATTTTGCCTGCTACATGGAACGTGCATTAAAAGTTCAG
>JASANE010015798.1:0-10821 GCA_030248225.1 Trileptium ribeirensis
AAACAGTAACAAAGAATATAAGGTGCTTTCCAGGTTATACCTATATCTTGTTTTCAGGATTCACGGCAAAGACGTGCCCTACGTTTGCAGCTGGCCGTCCGTCTCCCAACATTCCACGCTTCCGCTCCTTGTTCCTTTATTGCATTATTCAGCTATTGTGTATTATAAATTATTCAGTTTAGAGCAATCGTCGTAGTAGAGCTTTGGTTGGCCCAGCACTTGAGTTTCCACAGAGTGTGCACCAGAGTTTAGCAGAAAATAAGATGACGAAAAACGCGGTATGGTTACGTTGAGATCAACATAGAGTAAAGTGCTTTTGGCTACCCAGGTCGCTACCGGTCACATCGTGTGACCCGATCCTGGATATGACCTAAAAAGACACGGTGACCTGGCGGTAACGGTCGCATCCTGTCTTTTTTGAACCAGGAAAAGAAGATGACCCGATGAATAATTTGACTTAAAAATACACGATGACCTGGCGGCACAACAAGATTTGATCTTAAAAAGACACGGTGCCCCGGCGCTGATTCGATCTTTGGATTAGAGAGTAGAAAAATGAAAAACAAACAGAGAACTTACTTGAACTTAAGTTCTTTGACTGAGATGATGAAGATCTGATGTAGCCTGTCCCGTTACGACTCTTGGCCATTGCATTGCATATCACCTTTAGAACGACCTCGTATCGAGCCTTATAATGTGTTTGCTAAGCTTTAGGTATTATTCTGCGATTTTCCATCGAATTTTGCGACTGTTTCGACAGCTGCAGTGAATGCATTTGCTTTACAACCCTTTTGAACTTGCCGAATAAACATACGATCTTACGTAGTATATTTTGGACAGTTTAAGTACCGCCCCTCGCTCGACTTTCAGTGGTTCACAAAACCTACTGGTTGTTTTGTCATCTGGTTTAGGCGAATTCGGAAACAGATGGGTTCCGTGAGCATAAGGGTTTAAAAGATTTAGATTTGAAAAAAAACAGCACGCCATTGACTGATGTATGACTCGCCAAAGTCATTCCATCAGGGAAGCTTATAGTAATGGCTCTTCATCATTCCATTTTTGGTTTCCATCGGGATTTTAAAAGGAATTATACTTTATTAAGGTTTTGAAGGTGGTTTAGTAATTAGATTTCGCTTTGTACTTGTACTCCGCAGATTTCTGCCGTCAAACATTGTTGAACAACGTCAATTTCGAAAATTGTTGTGATCAACAATAATAGTAATAATAATAATATTTTAGAGAAATGTGGTTCATGTTTAAAATTTCAATTTTTTTAATTTCAGCTTTTAACTTAAGTTGATTCACGAATGTGCTCGATCAATGGTTTTTTTAAATTAAAAAAATTGACATAAATATATTAAGGTGCACTCACACGTAAAAACATATTTATTGAAAATTTTGAGCTCAACTTTCCCTAAAACTAAGCGTATGTGGCTCGCTGTGCCATAAATATCCCAAATTGGAGTGGTTAAATTAGGTTGGTTCTAAAAATTTATACATTGTATGTTATGAAGGTAAGATCGTGAACACCTACCATATCTAAGCGGATTCAACATAAATAATGTCAATAAGTGTTGCTTAATTCCTGCTAATTCATTTCTATTAACCTCCGCTGGACAGAGGGACTTCTAGGAAGCTGTCGGTAGTTTTTGCTTGTAATTTTTCTGTGATATGAACTCGACAGCACTTGTTAGTCGAAAATTAGTTTTGTTATCAAAGCGCTTACCGATCCCGCTTTTAAAGCCTTTGATTTTGATTAAGTACTTGAGCCATAAGGCCTAGCAAACCCACCCTCAGTCTTGAGAGGAGTGGAAGAATTAGTGCTTCCTGACTGGGCTCAAATTTCTCAACATCTATACTCGTCAGTCGGCTGAGGGGGGTTTGGTAAACCCCCCTCAGCGCGTCAGTTCTGTGAACTATGTGACAGTTCCAGTCCGTGGGTCATACCCAGTGCTATAACTATGGAATTAGGGAGCCCAAAAGCCATTATGCCGACCAGATGGGCGGTGTTATATGTACTAACATTATTATATGGAATGTTTCGGACTGAATTGAATTTATGTTTTTATCATTTAAACACTTGTGAAACGTGTTTCAAATTAAGAGAAATATATTTTGAGCATTGTTGAATGTCAGTCTAAGAAGAAGCTACACTGAAAATAGGTTTCTGTGAAAATTAAAAGAAATTTCTTTGAATTTTGCACCACCATATATTCTTTTCAAATTCATAGAAACATTTCTTGTTTTCTTTGAATAATTCTTTGAAATTTCAAGGAATATATATCTTTGAATTTTAAAAAATATCTGGTGGTGCAAAATTCAAAGGAATTTCTTTTAAATTTCACAGAATGTATTTTGAGTGTAGCTGATAGGCGCATCGCCTTATTTTTGATCCTTGCAAATGTTTCAACCCTGCTTTAGTGTAGGATAGTTTTTGAAAGACTTTTAAGCACAGATTCTGTCTTTAACAGGTAGTCATTGCAGTATTTCAGGAATAACCAGCAGGACATAAATGCCGTGAAGCAACTTTTGTAAAACGGAAGCCTTGGAGGCCCGGGACGTAGCATAACAAAGCTTAATCTTTCAAGGATTTAAATTTAAACATGTTGATATGCATAATGCATTTGGAACATCGCTATCTGTAAATAAACATTTTTGTACTACTATTCTTTACAGTTTATAAGTATTTATTATAATGATTTGTTACACATTGCATGGCAATGTCTAATAATACAGCAGTAATAACCAGCTATACTAAACATTTGAATTTGAACACACTCAAAGTATAATTCAGTTCGGCTTATGAATGAAATTATTGTCTACCGCTAGCGATGGCGTTGGAATTTGTCGCGGCCAATCGGGCGGGCCCGAGCTTAGGCAGCGGGTTTGCGGCTGCAGCTTCGTCCGTCGACGGGTGCATCTATGCCCACGGTGGGGTAACCAAGTCCCATCGGAAGTCGAAACGAAGTCATCCGACAGGTGGGCTGGCTGCTGCCTCGCATTCCACTCGGGTCACTTCGGTTGAGCCTAGTAGGTGGCTGTGGAAGTATAATCCTGAGCGAAGTGTTTGGACACTGGTTGATGGAGACGACGACTACGAAGGTGTACCGGCATTGGCGAATCATTGCATGGTGGCTTATGATCGGTAAGTTATAAGTGCTCCACTCAAATGCAAAACTGAAATTTTAGGATCGAAAATTGAAGCTATAAAGCTTCGTTTTTATTTTATTCTACTGTGGAAGTTTGGACATACGTTAAATATTCGGCGTTCGAAGCAATAACAAACAATTTTACGATTCGATTGTGAGAAAAATTGCAGACCAAATATATATAATTTTTGGACAACAGTACGAAAACTTGAATAATTTGAAAGGCTTAACACTTGGGGTAAAACCAATTGCTAAAAAATTATATACGGTCAGCTATTCTCGGAAAAATTGAAGACCGAATACTTTTTTTTACTGTTTGGGATCCCCGATTATTAAGCTAATTCAAAGTTTGAAAATTACAAACCGACAAGGGTGCAAAACAACTGCCAACCAATGTAGCATGGAATTTTCATCGAAACATCGAAAGTTGACATTGAAAACAGCGATGATTTTGGAATCAAAGTATATTTGTAGTTGATGTTTTACTTTTGTTTGTGGTCACCGATGTATTATAGCACGACAGATTGGCTGTTCAATAACACCAGGAGTCGATGACGGCTTGACATTCATCAGCGTTGCCTGGCTAAAATTCGCGGTACGTCGGTGGTCGTTTTCGGTATTACCATTCCCAGGTTTATTATCGACTTGGTGGGTACTAAACACGACTCGTCCCCAGCATGTTCTTGAACCACCGCGTTGGAGCTCACCAAGTCCTTCACCATCAAATTCAGATCCCCATGTTTTTGTGAGTGGCGAATATTGTTGAAATATTTTCAGACCCGCATGGCGGGGGTCTGAATGTCAAGAAAATGATGGGATCTGAATTTGAAGGTCAAGACCATGGTGGGATCTGGCTTTGGAGGCCAAGAAAATGGTGGGATCTAAATTTGGAGGTCAAGAACGTGGTGGGATCTGAATTTGGACATCAAGACCATGGTGGGATCTGACTTTGGAGGTCATGAATTTGGAGGTCAAGACCATCGTGGGATCTGACTTTGGAGGTCAAGAACAAGGTGGGATCTGACTTTGGAGGCCAAGAACATGGTGGGATCTGAATTTGGAGATGAACAATACGGTGGTGTATAAAGTTTGTGCTCTAAGAACATGTAGGAGGTCTGGGAATTTGCCTCCCAGGAACCTGGTGGGTGCATGAATTTGGTGTTCTGAGAACCTAGTATGGGTCCAAACTCAGTGGTCCAAGAACATGGCAAAAATGGTCATGTTTATGATCAACTAAGTGGTTTATAAACCTGGAACGGCTAAGACGGAAAATGGCCGCGACGACTCGCGCACCTTACCCTTGCAAAGTGTTACACTCCTCAGCAGTTGACTATCACGACTTTTGATAATATGCATTTTATTATATGCCGATTGATTTCCCAAATGGCTAAATCGCTTCTTAAAGTGGATTCAAAATTGTCAAACATGCTCTTAAATTATGGCGTTGTATATTTATGTGTTATTTACGTGTTGATTTATATATTTCTCATTTATTCCATTCCAACTGAAGCCGTTCACAAAGCATCAGCATCGGTTTAGTTTTCAAATAGCTAGGATACTGATGTTTTTAGTAAAAATTGAAACCGGGTTAAAGTCCATTTGAAAACTAAAGAAACTTCATAGAACTTGAAAAGCTTTCTTGTTCATTGCTGAAGTGAATTTTGTCTTAGAAGCAGGGGCGGTGGCTACAGAGGGCCGTGCCACCAGTTCGGCTCGGTGTACCCCCCAGTTCGAATTGTTAAAATAAGAAATTCTGAATACAGCTAAGCTGTGGCCCTCCTGAAAGCCTTGGTGCCCCCGCAGTTCGGGTTTTCTGGCAACGCCCCTGGTTAGAAGCATAGTGAAACCGTTAGAACATTAAGCTTTGGGTGCTTCGCTAATGATATACTAATTTGGATATAGTGAACGATAGACGACTAAAAATAGTCACCATGCACCGCTTTTATATACGCAGAATCCACGTAGTCGTTTTGCGAGGGCACATCATCGTTTTTGTAGATTTTGACTTTGAGGTAAAACCAGATTCACTTTAGCCAGAAAATATTTGCTTCTAATGTGAAGAGAAATTTAAAACTCAAAATGAACTCCATATACTTACACATACTTAGCTGGTAAAAACGATTGGTGCTGTTAAAAAAACCTGTGTGAAATTGGCAAGGCTATTTTGTTGTAGTGACGATATTTGCATAGGTTTAAGTTGTTGACTAAAATAATAGGATATGACCGGTTTATGTGCTCTCAAAGGCGCAGAAGCGCAGCTGTAGACGTTTTATTTGATGTTGAGCGATGAAATTGAGTATTATACGTTGGACATACACTGTAACCAAGTTAAGTTTAGTCGTGCCTAGGTTTACAGAGGATAACGTTGAAATTCAAGATAGTTTTGGCTTGCGAAAGCCTACGCCGCTCTATAATAAGCGCTGACACTATGCAGTTTCGTATATCAAAATATTTTATGGTCATCCGAATATGCATCAGAAATAAAAAATTAGCCCGAAAAACCATTTAAAATTAAATGGTGCCGTAAAACGTTCCTAATTTACATGCAATACTGTGTATATCTAGAGCGTCTCCTTGCGGATTCAAGTGCGGAACGTTGCGGGTTCGAATCGTCCCTCAAGCCAGCTGTTCAGCCTGTGCTTTTAATATCTTTTCGTCACCACACTTCTATCATAGGTACAAATAAAAAATTGCTTACCAACAGTAGAGACCACTGGGTAAAACCTGATAGGGACTAATTTTGAAATTTCTTTAATTTTGTGAGCAGTTTCAGGCTTTTATACGTGGTCGGTGGTTTCGATGGTCACAGTCGGACTCATTCGGTTTGGTCCTATGATCCGCGTTGTAGACCGGGCAAATCGGCATGGTGTTCGGCGTCACAAATTACGGGATTCCCTCGCGGAGGCGGCCTTAGTGGTCACACGGTATCGTTGCTAAAAAGCCGGAATGGTCTCGGCGCCGTAGTAACAGGACGTCTCGGTGGAACAAGGACTCAGCGACGAACGGCAACCGTGATGAACCTCAGAGGTAGGTAGGCCCTGTCTGTTGGACATTTTTGAGTGAACGTTTGATAAATTTCCGCAATTTTAGCTCTATACTTTTCAAAATACTTCAACTGTGGACTTAGTACTATTGATTCTAACGTGGCAACCACGGAATTCTAATTCTTCTTTAATATCTTTATCAATAAAATGTATCCTTTCATATTTTTGGCTATATGTTTTAGCTCTCCGTTGCATCAAGTCTTTTATATCAAATAGATTTAAATCAAATTATTTATAGAAAAGGAGGCTTTTCCTGAAACTTCCCTGCGGTAAATTGGTCAATTTCGAAGATACAATGGAAATTTTGGAACCACTCGACTCAGCTCGACGAGATTATCTTGAAAATAGCCATTTCAGATTTATAAAAAATTTTTTTCGATGTTATTGGGTTATTAATGCCCCCCCGGACATAGTCTAATTCTTAGGCTTGGGTTTTCATATAAATGAAAGTACCTGCTTAACCCGTGAACCGATTTAGGTCATGTTACCATCATTTGCCTCAGCTCAGTTCGAATATATAATTATATATTTATCGAGAAATTTTTTCGAAAATTTCAATTACCATTAGTAACCCAAAAAATTAAAAAAGCAATTGTTGTAAATATAGTCGAAAAGGATATTTTCTGAATCAATACGTCGAACTGAGTCGGATGGTATACCAAAAATTCCGCTTTATCTTCAAAATTGACCCATTTCGGGCTGGGGGATTCCAGGAAGCACCCAAGGAGCATAACCATACAATATTTTGTAGCAAAGATATAGTACCCTATTTGTGTCTTTTACTGCTTGTGGCTATATCCAACCTAAAAGTACTCCGTCGAATGGCCCAAGCATTTTTCTACCATTCCGTTGTAAATTATATCTTATGATATTTTATTAGATAGCTTAGCTATGGATTCAGGATTTGAAATTTAGATTTTTGTTTTTTTTTCTAATAAATAAAACGTAACTTTCAAGGTAATTGGAACTCACTGATCTAAGTGTTTCGTGTAGTGGTATTGTATGCTACACATAAATATTTATTTATGTCGTTTACAGTCTAGCTATGTCTATACTAGTTACGGGCAGAACTAAAAACAAATCGCAAAAAAAATCAGGAATTATAAATAAATTGATGCTAATATTTGGCGAAGACTTGATTGTGTTTTACTAAAGAGTATAGCGATCTTCAGGTTAAGCATTTGCAGCGTTAAGTTATGTCGCGGTGCATTTGGGCCTGCCCACTGTGTTTCATGCGTGGGAATTTACTCCCTTTGTACCCCCTACCCACAAAATTCATGAGGGCACGGACGGACACTCCTTTTATGAAATATAGGGGACCGGTCAACACACACTGCGAGATCTACTTTAAGAATGCGAGTGCTTATAACTTGAAAAGCGCCATACTGTTGAGTAAACTATCGTCAATTCTTTTGTAAAACGGGATGTTTCAGAATTGGACACCGACGTTTACAAATATTCCGACGTGCCTGGATCGCTGTCGATTAAATCGCGTTCCGGTCATAGCGCTACTCCCATTAGCGGCGGTGACCAATTGCTGATTGTAGGCGGACGCGATGATCCCGGCCGGGGTCTCGATTGGGAGCTTATTGAAACGAGCGCGGCGCTGGAAACCGATGGTTGCTTCGCACGGTTAGATATACAAGGTATGTTTGATTATTTTTAAGTTTAAACTTTTATTTATATAAACTATATATGTATATATTATTATAATATACCAACTGTCTATAGTTTTTATACCGGATATATATATATTTTTCTAATAAAGATAAGTTGAATTTTTCGGAACGGATAATCTGGCAAATGGTGAGATGGCATGGGAAAGAATTTTGGGTTACCATTTCCACGAACATTTTGTTCGCTTTTAATTTGCATTCGATGCAGTACCAACTAACGTTGTTTAATTGGCCTTACTTTTGCACCTGTTAGTTCGAGCTGTATCTTAATATTCACTACCAAGCATGCCACTGCTTCCCTGTTCAGTTACTGATTGGTATGACTGTTGCTGTACAGGGACGCGTCGGATAGTCAGCCTAAACCATAAGGGTAACATCGAGTCGGCGTCCGATAGTCAAAGTAACACATGGAGTATTTAATTGTACAGCAAGGCTAACACATCGAGTCCGCGCCGGATAGTCAGAGTAACACATCGAGTATTTAATTGTATAATAAGGGTAACACATCGAGTCCGCGCCCAATAGTCTGGATAACACATCGAGTCCTTAACTGTATAGCAAGGGTAACACGTCGAGTCCGCGCCCGATAGTCTGAGTAACACATCGAGTCCTTAATTGTATAGCAAGGGTAACACGTCGAGTCCGCGCCCGATAGTCTGGGTAACACATCGAGTCCTTAATTGTATAGCAAGGGTAACACGTCGAGTCCGCGCCCGATAGTCTGGGTAGCACATCGAGCCCTTAATTGTATAGCAAGGGTAACACGTCGAGTCCGCGCCCGATAGTCTGGGTAATACATCGAGTCCTTAATTGTATAGCAAGGGTAACACGTCGAGTCCGCGCCCGATAGTCTTGGTAACACATCGAGTCCTTAATTGTATAGCAAGGGTAACACGTCGAGTCCGCGCCTGATAGTCTGGGTAACACATCGAGTCCTTAATTGTATAGCAAGGGTAACACGTCGAGTCCGCGCCCGATAGTCTCTGTAGCACATCGAGTCCTAAATTGTACACAAACCAGACTCTAGTCTCCTGTATGATGCCTGGGTGATAGATACAAACTTATCTGTAGCGATTCATAATGTGGCTTCTACTTGACTCTTGACCATGAATAGGCAACGATATCAAATCATTCTGCTGACGGCTCACGCTACAAGATACAATCTAACCTTTTGTCTATTTATAGTGCAAGATAAACAGTCCAAATTTTTATGATACAAGATATAAACAAATCCTTTTACCTAGCAATTAGTGAGTAGGCTAGAAGTTATGTGATTGGCAGTGGAGTGTGATCCACAGCGGACCAACCAGTTCAAACTCGTGTTTGGTGACACAATTCAATTTCAAATGTGAACGAAAAGCATCAGTGAACACTATAAACTTGAACAATATGCAAAAACGATTGGTAAAATACAAAAAAAAGAAATGTTTTCATATGGAAATAGGAGTTTGCACTAAAATTGAAGCCATTTCTGTTACATTTCCATGAAAATTTCAGCGACGCATTGCCTTTGAGTACGCTGTTGGTGTATTATTGGCTTTGTCGGAGGTTGATACAAAACTCAGGGATCCATTTGGGATTTCCAAATAGTCATTGACCATAGGCTTAAGCAGTATCGATCGGTTTTCGATCGCTAGGCGTGTTTGTTTTTGTCTGGAAAACAGTACGTTTTCAGCGAAGCATTGCCTTTAAGTACGCTGCTGGTGTATTATTGCCTTTGCCGGATGAGGATACAAACTCAGGGATACATTTGGGATCTCGAAATAGTCATTGACCATAGGCTTAAACAGTATCGATCGGTTTTCGATCGCTAGGCGTGTTAGTTTTGTCTGGAAAATAGTACGGTTTCTCAGTGATATTGTGAAATTCACTGAATTGAATGCAGCGGAAAACGGTTGCTTAAGTGGGCCAATAATAGCCGTAATGTAATCACGTATATATTCCTCTGATTAATGTATTTATTAAAACAGTATAGGCGGGTTCACACGCTCAAACATGTTGATTAAATTTTTATTAAAATTTAAAAGCATCGTTTATTGCATTTTTATAATTTTGAATTTGTGAACGCTGTCAAACATTGCAAGGATATTTCTGTAACCAAGCATCAATGAGATCCATTACCTGAAAAAGTTTGAGCTCAAATTTTGATCTCATATTATGAAATATCGTTTTCTTTAAAACTTGTCCTCTGAAAAAGTTTGAGTTTATTAACTGAGCAAAAAGTTTGAGCGTGTGATCACGTCTTGAGGTTCCACGGACGAGCTACGTGTATTTAGGGTTGTTTTGTTTGCGTTTATTGGGGCATTACTAACTAAATCCTAGTTTTATCCGTAAAGGGTAATTTACCGGCACGGGCGGTTTTAGAGGGGGGGCGGGAGGGGCGGCCGCCCCCCCCCCCCGTCAGCTTTCGAAGACGGAAAATTTTTGCCCGATTTGCACATAGACATCACTTAACATAGACCCTTAACCTAAGTGTTACCAAAGTGTCAGAGGTTCCTGAAATTTGGTCCACATTCGGAGTAATGTCGTCCGTCGTCGTATTCTTTCGTGCATCGCCAAAGCGATTTGCTTTCCTCAAAAGATCGGTGGAAGCCTTGAATCCTAATGCAACTAAAACTGTTCTGCCTAAGCTTAGCGACACCAGGTGGGTTGAACGTCACATTGCATGTTTGACATTCTCGGAGCTGTATCCTTGTGTGGCTGCAGCGTTGGAAAATATTGCCCAATATGAAACTGACCAATACCAATAAACTGATGGGTAAGCCACCGGTCTTCTTGTCGCTATCACCAGATCATCTTTCATTCTTCGTCATGTACTGTGCGCCAGTAAAGCCATAGCTGTGGATTTTTATATTGAAACCAAACAGCTTCTGCATAGTGATAAACAGTCGTCTGAGCAAGAATTCGAACTTATTTAGAGCAATACGTAACTGAACGAAGTACATCAACATA
>JASANE010015799.1:0-14206 GCA_030248225.1 Trileptium ribeirensis
ATTGTTGTTGTCACGCGCGGAACCTGTGGAGAACATCAATCAACAAATGACCCAAGGTATGACAAAGAAGAGCAGGCGAGCAACGATCAAAGTACCGGGGAATTCAATCGAGCCGAACTAGTCAACCGTGTTCAACAAAACGAGACCGAATACTGGGTAACAAGTGAGGCGACCGAGGATACAAAGACCACAAATCCAATGGCATCCGAAATGTTGGAACAATCTATCGATACAAATACGCTAACCACAACAGCAAACAATAGCGCAACCATGGGCGATGCCGATACCGATAATGCCAACGCAGACGAATACGAATTATCGACAACCGGTGCAACCGTACTATGGATAAGTGGGAACGCAACAACCAATGTCGCAGATGATGTACCCAGTGCAGATACCACAACAATCAATGTAACTGCAAAAGAACTGCCAACATGCTAATTATAGACCGTAAAATGCTTTTACGCACTGACACTACCAATAAGTGATTTTTCTTGGAGGAATGGTAAGCTGTTTTATGCTTGGATGTTCTTAAGCTGCTGAAGTATTTTCCCACTAGAGTTGTCTCCAATTATCGGTTAATCGTTGTGTATTACAGTTATATGTTGGATCTCGTGTCAACGTTGCGATGATTTGCTTTTTAGAAGCTGTGAAGTGTATGTGGTATTTTTTAAAATATATTAAGGATTCCCAAGTTATACTTGAGGTGCAGCTGGTGAAATCCCGTTCTGTGGCAATCGCCGACCCAGTTACCGAAGCACAAGCCGTGAAGAGATGCCTTTTCTGACTCTGAAACTGTTTACTTTTTGAGAAAGCCCGTGCATCCCCCAAAGAGATTTTGCGAACTAGAGGACTCGAAAACACGGCCTTATGATTTTGAGAACTGTGCCCGTGCCTAATGCGCCACACGACCACTACTGCTAGTACTACTCCTAATTGGTATTCATTTACAAACATTGTCTACAGATATCTTGGTTAGCTTGTTGGCATATAATGTATGTCATTGATCATATCACGTATGTATATTGAGCAATTTAAGTCGACGGTTTCAACCTTGGACACCGGCAAAGTAGGGTTAGCTTCCCGCGGTTTCTAAAATCCTGCTAAACCCGGGATCAAAGTTTGGCTTCAGCTCTGAGTGTGGAGTTTGGTAGGGAAGATCATCCGACTTAGGATTAGTTATGGTTAAAGCTTAGCTATCTGTTTTGTTGTTTGTTGAGACTGTGATAATTTATAAGCAAATATAGAGTAACGGTGGACTGAAGATTTGTTAGCGGCATAAAAATCGCAATTTGCGAAATTTTGCGGGAAATGCACGGCTAACAGATACGGAATGCAAAATAAAATTTTCCTGTTCTCAGGCCAAAATTAGCAAAAATTTAGGGGTAAAACTATCGAGAGACACCGGCATGTGGGACGTACAGTAAAAAATTGACCGCTGCACAACTCTTAGCAGAAGCAGAACCTAATAGCTATTAAGAAAATAGCTCAAAATCTTATGGATGCATGGAACAAAGTGACGATACATGGATCGAGGGCCGAAGTGCAAGGGGGCAACGGCGTCCTTCTTGGAGGACGGTGTTTCGCTTAAGTGATCGGTGCCTGGTTCGTCATGCGGCTGGGGCGTTGGACCACCTGTCAGGGCGGCTAGCCGAAGCCTTGGGGGGGGGGTTAGCCTCAGGGGTTAACGATTTAACAGTTTAAGATTTTGTAACATGCATGTCTAGTCTATTAATGTATTATATTCGGGTATCAACGTTTAGGTCACAGCAAATGGCAAAATATTAAACGAACGAAGCTAGCGAAAGATGCCATGCGAGCGAAGGTTATCGGCGTAATGTGCAAAAAAATTCATTCGGCAATTCGAGGTTTGTTTTGTGTCAATTTTGTTTGTTTGTCAATTGTTTTATACTTGATATAGACAGTATATTTGTTTGTTTGCTATCTGTTAAATGTGTCATTTATTAACATTTTTACTGCAGAAATCACTAAATAATTAAATTATTTATATAGAAGTTTGGTTTTGCTTATATTTTTAGGTTAACAATGCTAAGGCACCCCATTCGGAAAGTGGAGACGATTATAAAACCCCGGTAGATGAGATCGGATATTATAATGGTGTGTGCCATTTTGCAAACTATTAACAAAATATATATATATTGAAAGAACAAATTAAGTTTTGACAAATTATCAAAGTCGTTACATATTGGCTCGGCAGCCGCAAACTAGCCGAATGCCGATTTTCAGAAATACAGAGCTTGGAGTTCAGGTCGTGGTCAACATACCGCAATATAATTGCGCAGCGAGTGAAACGACCGAGCATTTATTTATATGTACACTGATACATTTTACCATTTCCGGCCGTCGGTCTCTCTGTCCGTTCGTTCGACCAGCCATTATTCAATAAATATCTCAAGAATGACAGAAGATTCCATTAGGTCCTCTATGCGATAGCCTATAGTCTTGCTTCCCCTAGCTTCGACCCCAGCACCGCCAATTATTTACAGGTCACAGCAAAAATGATCGTTTTAACAAAAACGGTTGTAACAAAACTCAATACTACTGCTTATATTTACGGATGTGTCGAATATTCGGTATTCGGCGAATAATAATTTATTCGGTAATTGTCCGAATAGTCTCATTATTCGTTCGAATACCGAATAGCTACTTTTAACCAGTTTTTTAAATAATTAACTAGGGGACATCAAAAATAACTGTATCAAAAATATATGGTTTAGCTCAAAATTATCCAGGATTTATGCTCAAGTTACTATCCATTTGCTCCAATTATCTTCAAATGATAATTTAGCAATATATGATAACTATATCGTCAAGCAAAATCATCGGCTTTTCGGTAAACATCCATTTTTCACCTGTTTAGGCCATTCTACGCATTGCAAAATACATATGTTTTCTCCCACAACACCAAAATATGTCTTTGATTTTGACTTAAAACTGCAAAAAGTCTAAAATGAAGTTTTTTTCACAGTTTCTTGTACGATGTACAAACGAAATGTCAAAAACGCCACCAGTTCATTCAAAAGCTATCTCCGTCAAACTTAACATACTTACTCTTTGAAACATGGCAAAAATGTATTGAATTATATATTTGAATTTTACATTCAGGCAAAAAATGACGTCATCGAACATTAACGATTTACAACAAAAATACTTTAAAACCGGTTTTTTGCGATTTAGACCTCGGAAGATGGGCCCGGAGCTGTGCATGTTCAACTAAAGAGCATATATCGACGTCACTTTTGCTATCGAACAAAATAATTTTGTCAAAATCCTTCAATCCGAAAATGATTTATGAATCACAACGACAGACAAGAAATTTTCACGGTTGTCCCCCCTAACGCCGTCAGTTGAAACTCCTTTTGCCTTGCTCGCTCCGTTTCATTAATGATGGTAGAACATCACAAAACATCATTACTCCTTCTCAGTGTTTGATCAGGTCGCACTGGAAAAATATGAAAAAAAATTTATTGGTCCAGCGTTCAGATATCCACAAAATTTTTGTGGCGTTATCTGGTCTAATTTGACAAAACAACAAATCCTTTCTACGAGATCTATCCAGCAAACACAAATCCTGCTGTGAATTTTCAGTAATATATGAGCCCACGGCCAAAAACAACTTTTCAGAGATCTCGGGAACCATAAACTATAAATTGGTGGTTCTGTTCTCAGAGAACACAAACTCGCTGTCTGCAACAGGGTTTGTGGATTCGCTTTGAGAGCCCAGGATTTGGCGTAGAATAGTTGTTTGTTAATGTAAAGTAGATAATTCGTGGAAACAAACCCTTATACATCATATTTAATCTGACTCTCCAAATTGGGGGATGGGCCCGACATTTTCAAGTGCCCTCTGGCAAAAACCGTCGCGCCGCGTGGGAGTTTTGGGGTCCCACTGTTCATCGCCTATTGGCTAAGTTGTTTTGTTTCAGCTGGATAAAAACACGTCTTGATTGACATAACATTTTATCTTATTTTATCAAATTTTGTACTAAAATTCCGTCTTGAAGCCAAAAATTTTGTAAATGTTGTCAAAATTTGATTCATAATAGCGTTTCTCTCTATTAGAAGCGTTTTGGCAGTGTTTGTGACACGATTTTTAACAGTTTTTCTTGACAAAATGACCCCTGGCGAAATTGGGCGCCCCTGTTCGGAACCATATGTACTTTCGGTTCATACAATGGAGAACCCAGCTTAATGACTATACTGAACCGAAATCGTAAGACAAAGGCAATAAAAAATGTTAAGTTGTTTAGAAATCCCTCAACGCGGAAAGGGCCCAGTGGCTGTACTTGCAATGTGAATATGCTAATGCGATATTCATGTGCTTAAATAACGTTAGCAACCCGGACGGATGAATAGGCTATATTCTAAGCAACAACGCAAAAAACACATAGCTACAGAAAACGCACTGAATTAAACCCATCAAAATGTAACATTCAATTCAACAAAACCACGCGCTGACACTTTATTATTTGTTCGTTTATTTAATATCTTGAACCTAATGCTGTGGAAAAGCGCAAATAGAATACATATGTGTGTTTTGTTGTACGTTGCCACATGTGCGGTTTACAGTTTCCTGAGTTGACCAATATCATATATCAATTATTCGGTATTCGGCCGAATATTCTGTATTCTGTGAATTTTACTATTCGGCGCATCCCTACTTATATTTGGACCATTTATGACAAAATCCTAAGCAGAACGAAGTGCAGCCATCAGAAAACGGCATTTTTAGGCGTAAACAATAAATATTCAACAAAATCAAGGATACAAATGAATGAAAAACATGAACAACGCAATTTGACCGGGGTGGGGGTGGAGTACGGTTGTCTTTTCAGGTACGCTGAAGGAAATTCCACCAGGTATTTCATAGTTCCGCCCGTGTTTGGGCTAGAGGCCCCACAGCTCAAAGACCCCCCCCCTGGAAAAATTTTGGTCGTGTGGAAAGGCCAGAAGAGAGAAGAGGTATTTCACTTGAATGTATCTGTGATCAATGTAGACTTTCAGTATGGGGTTATATCCCATGAAACCCATCCCCCTAGAGAAACATGCAAGATTTCAGTGTTTTCAATCTAATACTAAAATTTATTGCATCAATGACTACAAAGTTTTTGGAGTTTGCTGAGAACATTGAGATGAGTAGTTTGAATGTATCTGTGACTGATCTACCATTTCGGAACAATTGTTGTTCTGTATTTCCGGGGACCCTCCCTGGAACCATGCATGATTTCTTTCAAACATCTTGCGTACTACCAGTACAAAAAGGTTTAACGTCAAACACTCTCGGTTTTGTTGTAAAGTAAAAACGTAACTCCCGCACCGCACTCAAGGTTGGCCCACCTCTAGTTAGAACTAGTAGCTCTCAAAGACAATATAAACACAGCGAGTGTAGGTACTCTGCGCTGAGTGACCAATCCGATATTCCAAATTGAGATTTCCTGATGTCTTTCAAAGTTTCAAAAGTATAATATTATTCCAACAATACATTTACATCTATATTGCAGCCATTTTCGGCGCATAATAAAACCCGTTATATATTTATTTATAATAATTATAATAATAATAATAACAATAATTATAATAACGGATGATTTATTTCTTTCGAAAAGAAGAAATTTTCAAAGTTTATAAACAAATCGCAATAGTAATAGTAATGAATCGTTATTTTAACCGCCTAGGCTCACACCATTTCACATATACACTATTCAGGTGCAGTTGCTTTTATCACATTCAACTCAGCCCAAAACCTATATGCCCATTTGGCACGTCGTCCAGCTAACTTGAAAAACCGCCTAAATATGACATTTTTGGTTCCAAAAGTTAACATAGTGAGATACTACATAGTCCCACAGGGATAATAAAATAACCAATGTAAGCTTAAAACAATTTTTTTTATTTTGTTAAATATCCTTATACGTTGATCGTTCACCTACAGCAAGCAAGAGAGCCGAAATTTTTTGAAATGTTACTATTTGGATATTTCTTAAACTTTGGCTGGCTCATAGCTCGTAAAGCTCTACTAAAATTGCATAACACCAAAGTTTACTAAAATAGCATAACACCAAAGTTGTGCTTGTCGATTCTATAACGCAGGGTCCATTTTTGCGAACTGATGCCTCTGGCTGGAGTTATGACCTAAAATGTCGGGAGGCCCCGCTGACCCAATGGAGTCTTCACATCTCCTCGGTTTTATGAAAATTTGGGTAGGGAATTAGTGGGACAGCGGAAACACAGAGTTAGCTGCACAATTAGATTTCACTAATCGTCGAATAAAAAACTGTCGAAAATCTAGTGTGGTCAGTTAAAAATATTTACGGAACTTGATACGGTCTCTCGATTTCAATAATTTTATTTTTAAACAATTATAACTCTGTACTGGCTGGGTACTGTAAGGTTGTTGTACTTAGCTAGTTAGCAAGATAGCGCAGCTCCAAATGAGACCATGTAAAGGATCGATTGTTGCGGTCTAATATCATTCTGTCCTTGTTGTATCGTTTTGGGGGTGTACGAACAAGCATTTTTAGAATGAGAACTTGAGGGTGAGCCGTGGAACAATTAAATATGCTGACCTTTATACCCTTCCAAGTTTCTTGAACGCGTATAGCATGTAGCATTTTTGAGATACACCGCTTTACACTTTAGCTCATATATATACCTGGGCTTGTTGTTTCGTTTTGGGGGTGTACGAACGAGCATTTTTGGAACGAGAACTTGAAGGTGAGCCGTGGAACAATTAAATATGCTGACCTTTATACCCTTCCAAGTTTCTTGAACGCGTATAGCATGTAGCTTTTTTGAGATACACCGCTTTACACTTTAGCTCATATATATACCTGGGCTTGTTGTTTCGTTTTGGGGGTGTACGAACGAGCATTTTTGGAACGAGAACTTGAAGGTGAGCCGTGGAACAATTAAATATGCTGACCTTTATACCCTTCCAAGTTTCTTGAACGCGTATAGCCTGTAGTATTTTTGAGATACACCGCTTTATACTTTAGTTCATATATACCTGGGCTTGTTGTTTCGTTTTGGGGGTGTACGAACAAGCATTTTTGGAACGAGAATTGAAGGTGAGCTGTGGAACAATTAATTATGCTAACCTTTATCCCTTCCAAGTTTCTTGAACGCGCATAGCCTGTAGCATTTTTGAGATAGACCGCTTTACACTTTAGCTCATATATACCTGGGTATTATTTGTGTGTGGTATCTATTCATGCATGCACATGGATATTAGGGATTTAGTGATTATGAAAGTACAGTAATTGATGATATAGGCGTAAAATACGCTGTCTAAAAATTCAAGTTCTTAGCCAAAGATTTAGAGAGTTACTACCAAACCGTGACCGAGCATTGTGATTGTCTGAGTCCGGAGCGCTGGATGAAATTCGCTGTCTAAAAATTCAAGTCCGTAGCCAAAGATTTATAGAGTTACTGCCAAACGGTGACCGAGCATTATGATTATCTGAGTTCGGAGCGCTGTATGAAATTCTCTGTCTAAAAACTCAAGTTCGTAGCCAAAGATAGCGCTGGATGTTGTGAGCTATAATAGCTATGTAATAATTATGTATATATGTGCGGATCCATATTTGCCTAATAACTGAAACGTTGAATCTGCAATTATTTGTTTTGGATAATTAATTTTTTTACAGAAGGTGGTGGGCAAACAGATCCGGAGATAAATTCGGCGCTCAAGAAGGTATTAAGTCTGTGTCAGAGCAGTAACGTGCCAAAAGAAACGATAAAGCGGCAGTTGGAAAAAGCGAAAGTTAGTTAGTATCTACAGCGGATGATTAAGCAAAAGTGTGTCTATGATAATGTTTTTTTGTTCGTAAACACCAGTCACGGACAGAATTAACCACACAAAAACGCGCGCACACGAACACGGATTCATTTAAACTCTTTTAGGCGCGATCCCGTGAAGACGCATTTGCGATCGTGTGCATGTGCAGTTAATTCTGTCCGTGACTGTAGTGACGCGAAGCATAATGAGGGAGTTACTTGCTCTTTTGTGGTGACAAACAGATCCTCAGCTAAATTTGGTGCCTAATAAGGTGTTAACTCAGCGTCGGAACAATAACTTGCCAAGCAGAGCGACAGTACATTGACAGTTCCGCAGTTGGGAAAACGAGTAAGAGTAAGGACGTTTTAGAAATGTTGTTGCCAACTGTTTTTGCACGCTGTCTGTAGCAACGTGTGCGACGAGGGGAAACGGAACAAGCCTGGTTTCTATGTGCTCAGTGAATATTTTGATGTTCCAAATTTAGTTTCTTTTTGAGTCCATTCGAAAACCACAAAAATATTGGTGCATTTTGAAATTTATATTAATGTTTGCTGATTTGTAGTAGTTGTGTCGGCAGCCATTATAGACGACTGGCGTCACGATACCAACCTTGCGTAAGGACAGAAATGCCTTTTTTCGGTTTTTGGAATAGTCTCTTGTAGTGTCGGGCTATAATGGTTGAAAGGCTGATGGTGTGCAAGTCGACTGCATATCAAGTGCGCGTCAGAAATGACTGACATTTCTAGCCAGTGAGTCACGTGAGAGGCTCGCTCGACGTGTCGAAACTATTTAAATTAATAATAAATTCTATTTTTAGAACAAATTTATTTCACGCGAGTAACGAGCTAGCGGTAACCATATTGGATACATACAAGATACTGTTGCTTTAATCCTATTCCGAAACCCCGACAACACTGCTCCGTTCTAACTATTTACGCACAGCCAAATTGAACTAAATATTAAAATTATTTCACCATTTTTGTTGTCAGATCATAGAATTTTAGCTTACTGTCTTCACAGCGTCATTGACATAGCCAATGTGATATTTAAAACAATAGTACTTACGTGTTTAACTGGTTTAATATTCATACGCACTCATCGTTCAACCCAGAACTACAGTCGAAATTTTGAGAATTTAACTTTTGTGAGGTATTTTTTAACTTGGGCTTCATCTGCACGGTGGCCGCAGCCCTGGAAAACCCTGAAAAACCCTGAGAAACCCTGAATATGAAAAAAAGCCTGAAAGACCCTGAAATGGCCAAAAAACCCTGAAAAACCCATGAAAATAGGTCTAAGAGATAGAAGATTGATGTCTGCGCCGAACATAGCAGATTGAGGAGAATGACCCTATGTATGATCTAGATAGAATACTAAAAACCTGAAAATAAAGCCTCGAATTTTTTAAGCATGGACCTGTCGAAATGTTAATTTAGCCGTCCCCTACAGTGCCTACCGGCTCACTGTCCTCCAGTTTGCAGCAGCATTGGCGTACAATGCATAGCTAGTTGAATCGTGCACAATGCTGCTGACTCCATCCCAACCACATATAATGTTCATTCATTGATGCCAAGACAAACTTCGCGGGTCCATGCTTATTTTTGCTTTTCTAATACGATAAAAAATCAATTCATCGCAGAACGTGTGAATCCACCGGGCATGTCACAGACTCGTAACGTCTTACAGTTGACTGTTTTCAGAAATTAGTTCAGTTTTAGCAATCTGTTATTAGTTCGGTAAAGTTAATTTAGTATCAGTATGCCTAATAACAAAGGTCATAGCATATCGAGATTTCAGTTTTCTTGGACTAAGCATGATGATTTTGGGAAATGGGTCGCAGCTGTACCGGGACGTCCATTCTTTGCAAAATGCGACTCCACGGTTATTGGCAGTCTGGGGGGCTTGAAATGTCAGAATTCTCGGTTGGACGATTTGTACACGAGTTTGTTGGAGGGCCGTAACAATTGGAACGATTTGTGGCAGGTTGTGAAGCAAGTACTTATAATGTCACACGGTAACGCCACTGTGGAAAGTGGCTTTTCAGTTAACTCCGAATTATATATGACCCTGAATTTCACGGTTGAGGACCCTGAAAAACCCTGAATTTTACCTCGAGGGCCCAGCGGCCACCCTGCATCTGCTCTGACAAAAATGCCCAACAGTAAACTTATATCTGTCGACGAAAGAAACTTGTCACCATTTTTCGGTCCAGTCTGTCTGGCAAGAGTTGTAACCTAAAATATTTGGCACCCCGATATGTATGTGCTAACGTGGACGGTCAAACACGCGGGCTCGCACAATTTGTGTCTAAACGCTGACAGACGCAATTTCATCTGGACCACATAGGCACGGCTCTGTCTTGACGCTGCCGGACACAATTTTTACCGTATGCGAGCGAAAAGAGACAGGATAAGTTTCGTCTGGACGATAGGGTGCCCAGTTGCGTATCTCGAAGTGTGTTTTTGTGCTCTCTTTTGTCACTGACTGTATTTGCCGAAACATCGCTCATTCCGTAAATAGCAAGGAAACCTGAGTGATAGAGAGTATTCTGTTGCAAGAGAATTATTGAAAAGGCTTGCGTGAAAGTTATAGACTTTTTAAGGCAACTCGAAAGCCCACAATATATCCTGCTCACATAAAATATTTTCAAATGAAACACGAAAATAGCTAAGTTGAACTCTTCTGAGATTCAAAGTTGCGCATCATTTTATATCTTTTGGAAGACATGGCTAAAATCTAACAGTGTGACCGAGAAAAACGAGGGGTAAAACTATAATAAACAAAAATTTGCTGTAAAATGTCGTCAGCTTCGCGAGGCGCAAAATCGGGGTATAATATCAAATATTCAACCGCAAACGGGAAATGAGACGAAAAACGGATGATGATAATTGATGTCACACTGATGCGATAGCAACCACACTACTCAGCAATAAAATAACAGCCGTTATTCGCTTATATTCGGTCAATGCGAACCTTATATTATAGTTCCATTTCATGTTTTTCTCGCCATCCTCTGAGCTTTTGGCCATGTGCTCTAAACGATATGGCGCTATTGTCGGTTTGGAACTTCTCAATGCTCATCCAATAAGTTATCTGAATGTGTTAATTCACAGTCACGGCCAAAAATAAGTGCAATCGAAATTGATCGAAAGTTCGTGTGATCAAAATTTTAAATATTTGAAATATATTTTTCATTGCACCAAAATCGAAATCGATTGTAATCTCGTTTAAATGTACTTATTTCTGTCTGCGACTGTACACCGCGCTGAATATATTTATAATGTTTTACGTTGATCTTTTTTGTGAAAATCGGCTTGGCGATCGGGGTTCAGTGTTTAAGAATTTTTGGGCGTCCATTCTTTATATTGATCAACTATTGAAGTAATGATCGTTCGGCAGCCGATGTCTGCGTTGTTTACGCTAGCCTGTTTTGTATCATCAGTGTTTGTCGGGATTAAATTGATAGTCGACCACGTTCACATGAGGGTCATTTTGGTCGGGAGGGGGGTACATCGGCACATTTTGGCCCATACCACCAGTCTTTTGGAATGAAATTTAATGTCGCTGTGATTTGTAGTAATACTAGGTTATTCCGACGGTCATCATGAGATATGCAGGACCTTTGTGCCCCTAACGTAGTAGGAGCTAGAGGCCCACAAAACGCATTGGCCAAATGAAGCCAAAAACACGTGTCCCATTATAAACGTTCGCCGTATCGCTAACACGTGATACATATGTTTCTTTTTCATTTCACTGCGATCCTTTGGTATTTGCTAATTTCTCCGCAAAAACTTGGGATTAAGGATCGATATTGAAGCTGGCGTAAAGCTTCCGTAAATTTTTTTCGTGACATGCAGCCCCCCCCCCGACCTAGGTCAAATCTATGAGCTTGCATATGCTGGTAAATAACGTCAAAGTGCACCAGCGCCAAAAATGCTATATAACGATAATCCGTCACCAGTACAGGTGTTATTGAAAAAAAGAATGTCACAGTCTGTCAACGTGTTGTTTGATTGTGAGGTCGAAGGTCATAAAGTGCTACAAATGGGGTATGCAAAATGTAGCCCCCTCCCCCCGACTTTACGAAAATTAAGTTTAAAAAGCGAAATTTGGCATATACTCTTACATTAGGCCGTATAGAAATATAGCAACGCCCCACTAGAATCGACCAATGTATAAAAAATTTTAATGAAAATGTAGCCCCCCAACCTGACGTGTAGGCTCCTCCGACCAGTAGCCCCCCTCACCCCTACCGGATTTTTCTCACAAATATCGGTGTTTCAGATTTGGTGCTTGGATTTGAAGTTTGCGACACACTCGATGCTGTCGCTGAGTTAAGGAAATATATTTACTGTATCGAATTTTTCATTCATAAATGGGCAGGGTAACTCAGATACCTAAATTGCCCCCGGGTTCGCAGGCAAAAATTCGATTGATTAATATTTATGGAAAAACTACTTGCGGACCAAGGAATATATCTTGGAAAATTAGCATAAAAATCTTGAAAAATCCTGGCATTTTTTTGCTTGCAAACCCGCGGGCACAATGATTATAGTATACCTTCCTTTATTTTCGTTTAGAGCCATATATACCAATAATTTCAAGTTGCCTACAGATTAACACGTAACAATCGTATGTGTAGTAACGGGATGACATTGGAGACATAGCGAAACTGTTTAGTCTACGCTCCATGCAAGCATGTTTAGTTACACGCACATTGAGTTTGACGCAATTTACGCAAGGCCGTATAGTGGCATTTTTCGCTCTGAGGGTCAAAAACCAACATAAGGATCGATAAATAAACATTAGTTGCCACATTCTCTTCAAACTTTCAGAGAGACAATGATGCCATCACAATACATTAAATTTAATGGAAAAGTTGTTTTTAATGCATTTTAAATCTACTGTACCTTCGTTTCTCCCTTCATCTTTTTTGCTCTGTATAAGTCTCGAAGACCAGGTTCCGGATACGGTTTAAATGGACGGTTCCGGTTATTCCCTGCTACTAATATATTAAACACGATTTTGTATGAATCTCCCAACTGATTATAATATCATTGTGACAGTGCATATACCAAATATAATCTTCCTATACCATATCCAATTAGTATTGTTTTAGAAGCTGTTACCATTTGTGTTTTGTTTTAATTTTTTTATTTGCTATATTTTTTCAGAATAAAGTGGTCGAAACGCACTATATGGATGTAAAAGGCCCTGGCGGAACGTTTTTTATCATCGAAGTGTTAACCGATAGCTTTCCTCGAACCCGAACGGCGCTTAGCCGGATTATTAGAAAGGCAGGCGGGTAAGTCTCGCCCTATATTTGGAGTGTATGTACGATGATAATTGAAGCGGAGCGACCGTGGAGATTGTAGTTTCTACTGAGGGCGCTAGGGGAAAATCGTGAAAATTTGTTGTTTGTCTGTCGCTGTCATTCACAACTCATTTTCGGACGGACGGGTTTCGACAATTTTTTTTGTTCAATAGCAAAAGTAACGACGATGCACCTTTTAGTTGAACTTGAACAACTCTAACCCCATGTTCTTGCTCAAAATATAAAAAACATGTTTTCAAGGGATCCTTGCCAAATCTGGCCATACTGGTACGAGTGTTTCGCAGCCCATATCTTGCGACAGAGGCTTCGCATAGAACTATAGAGAACGCAATGCAGAATCATCCCATCGAGATCTACGATCTTTTTTGTTGAACCACTCCCTGGGCCGCAGTGGGCCTGAATATGGTTCGTTGACCCTTTACAAGGAATAGCGATTTTTCAAATTTCGCCGTGTTATTACTTCAGTTGTTTGATTACGTTTTACATACAGGTCATCGAAAATTGTCTGTATAGGTTTCCCGGTAAGCTCAATACGATGGTTTGGTTATTTAGAGACAAACACAAATACTTGATGCGTTGTCAGTTGTTTCCGATAGTTTTAGTATCGTCATGGTGTTAAGATTTTCAATGGATTCACGGTTCAAAAGGTTTTAAGGTGGTATATGCATCAAATACAGCCTTGTACAGGTTATTAAACAAAATAATAACTTAAAAATGAAACTGCCCCTAAAACGTTTCACCCTCGCATGCGATTGTAGTTATTCGTTCTGGATCATTTTACGGTGTTTTGATGGTCACAGAAACGAACAGCGATCTGTTGAAGCGACTCAGATTTGCTGATAACAAATTGCCATATTGCCTAAACCTTAAGTAATATTCTCTAGCCGCTTAACTAATTTTCGTTTAATACGGAAAAAGGCAGGAGCTGGCGATGAGGATATTTGGTACTACTCATTCATAGCATTAAATCCGCATTGAGGGACTGACTCGAACGATATCAAAATCTGGCGAATATTGGACATTTTTCTAGAAAGAAGTACAACCAGCAATATGGAACTGAACCAAGTAGATGTACA
>JASANE010015801.1:0-38824 GCA_030248225.1 Trileptium ribeirensis
TGTTAACCATTGGGTGTGGTCAGATTTATTTTTGTTCGAAAAAATGTTAACCATTGGGTGTGGTCAGATTTATATTTGTTCGAAAAAATGTTGGCCGTTCGGTGTGGTCGGATTTTGTTTATTGAAAAATGTTAACCATTGGGTGTGGTCAGATTTATTTTTGTTCGAAAAAATGTTAACCATTGGGTGTGGTCAGGATTTTCGTAAATGTTGACCATTATCGTGTGGTCAGGATTTTCGTAAATGTTGACCATTGCTGTGTGGTCAAGATTATGAGTTTTCGATAAAAGTTGGCCATTAGGCTGTGGTCAGGATTATCCACCTCGTAACGATCCGTAAGGATCTGTTACACTATGATAAAACCACCCACAGCTTCGATTGAGTATATGACCAAGAAAAAGTGCACATAAGCGTACCTAATTCAAATCTAATTGCTTGTATTTAGTCTTCCTATGTGATGCCATTAAGAAATACTGGAAAGCCACCACCATACCACGATCAGCTCCTAAGAGGTCGGACGGATAGTGGGCTCAGAGATCGGCTTTAGGCTTCATAACTGAGAGGGCTCAGGCAACCGGCGGTTAGGGATTCGGCGAGTCCGGGTTCGAATTCACATCGGTGGAACTACCATGCAGGAAGTAACCCCTCCCAATGAGCAAAATCGCACCTCTTACAAAGGTTTAGCTGAAAAAATATCACATTACGATTATGACGGCATATTTTTGTGACAGTGTCCATCCTGGTACAACTACACACAACTGCGATTCGAAGTTGAAACCATTGCTACTTTCGCCTTTGAAATGCGTTATAGTAATAAAAACTGCTCCTACTGCGTGGTAATAAACCAGCTAGACCGTTAGCGCAATAGTACAATGACTGATTTCGGGAAATATATTGATTATAATAACTGATGAAAATGTTGACAGCGTACTTCTGCATCTTTTGGTTTTATAATGCGAAACTACAATCGCTGTGAGAGAACAAGGCCCTAGATAAATAACAACGAATTACATGAAAATTTATTATTGAGCCGTCATGCTTCTTTGTTATGTGGAAATGATCGAAATTTTTTAATAAATTGCGATGAATAAACGTTGACTGTACTAATTCCCGAAACAACACACTTGGATTTATACTGACCTTTCAAATCTTAGTTATTTCCGAATGTGGTGACTACCTTCAAATGACCCTATACACATACTAAAGTTCATTGAAATGATGGTACACAATTTAGTCCTAAATATGTACGAAATGGACATACCCTAAACCACATCTCTGAACCACAGCCAACACCTCAGTGGAATGGTAACATGATGTTGTATCTTCAGAATTAAGTATTTTCGGGCTAGAGAGACGTAACCGATACGATCCAAAAGCAATACGTAATATGCGTTCATATATTTGAATTCACGGCGGTGCTTCGGAATTTTAACACTAAAAACTGATATAGCCCGCTGTATTGTTTTGTCAACTGAGTCCGTTTTACACTCTATAACTGAAAATAATGTGTGCGCGTACAAATTTACTAACACAAAACACTGAACACGTAACACCAACGAAAATATATAACACAATTCTACTATATACACATATGAGCCACATCAAAGATGCCGTTAATTGTTTAAACTCTATATAATATATACTAAAATCACCGAAGCAATACGCTGTATACACTGCTTATTGTTTTTATGTCAACTCATAAAAACGTTTCGCAAGTATTGAATCGACTACCGTTACATTATTTGAAACCCTTAGCCTATGCCACCTGAAGGCTACAACAAAACTGTGTCCGTCACACCCGATGCTATTAGCCGTACTATTTGTGTTCTCGGCACCGTTTGAAAAATTCAGCCACAAACTCACGTAACCTTTTAGGAGCAATACATTGGAAAAAATAACAGTTCAGTTGAATAAAAGACATCAATTCACAAATCTGACATCTTGGATAAAATACATAAACACATAAACTTGTAATCACTTTGCCCAGGGTTGGGGTGCCAACACATAAACATATTATTACATATACAATAAATGTATGGATGGTATAAAATATTGCCCATTTGTTTATCTACAAAACCCCCCGAACGACTGGCCAGACGTAACCAGCGACACCCCCTATTGTCAGTACATGCCGAATCCCCGGGTAGTTTCTAAATGCATATATACATTACTATGATTCAAACGTGCAATAATTCATATTTCGCCACCTAGTTTGTCTGTCACTCTTGCCGAATTCAACATGCGACACACTGTGATTGAAAATGATCAGATACTCTATGAGGTCCTTCTCGGATGCTAGAAGCTGTCAAAAGTGCTAATCCTGTAAAAACCACGAAATAGTCAAATTTAAGCGCTGAGGCAATGGGTGTCTGCGAATGATAAACCAGTCGGCATGAAGGTCTAAGAACTGAATTTGCTTAATGTTAGCTTAAATACGCTCTTTTATAAAAATTTAGTATGTGCACTGAGCAAAGCCATGAATATTACATTGCTTAGATATATGCGCTGGCTGAGATATTTTGAAGCGAGAAAAATTTGCAAATATCAATGCTGTTGCAATGTATATATACATTAGTTTATCGTTATTAAACATAGTTATCACAAACAGCATTCCGGTGAAAAAGTGTTGCCTATACAAAAGTGTGTACTTTAACACAGTTACAAAACACAACACTAAACTGTATTTTCTTTCCGATACATACAATTACCAGAATATATATGTTGGTTACGGCAGTAAGGCCCGTCGGTTCAAGCCTCAATTTCGCGTTGTCTTCGAGACCGGTCTCAAAATCAAGCCATTTCCAATTCAAAGTCATCATACCGAAAACTGTCTGATCATTTGTCGTATATCAGTACATTTGTTCTGCTCGTCAAGCAGTCTAACCCGACAGGTCTTGCCGACGTTGACAAGAATCACTTTGGCATTAATAAGGGAAATAAGCTAAACACCGCTCAGTTTCGAACCTTGGCTTTAAAAAAATAAGCATATATATATATATAAAATTGACGTTTTTAATCTATAACCATCTTGAAATGACGATAATTGGCCAGGTCTTTTCTAGAACCCCCACCCAGCTCGAAATTGGTCAATTTTGAAGATACAACGGATTGGTGCCATTCGATTAAGCCCGACGAGGCGGTTCAGAAAATACACATTTTGGCATATTTAAGATAAATTTTCTCCTGGTACCCAAAAACCCTTCACCTGGTATATACTAAAAATTGGCCAAACAAAAAGCAGCAACAGTAATTCTGAAGATTTCCTCCGAACTTTAGAGGATTTTTGTTTATACGCAATACAAAAGTCTACGTTTTACGATATCAGCTCCCTTACGCCGCTATTACCATTCCACAATGATCGTGCAGCTTCAGCAAAAAGTTCGGCGTAATTGTTGATTTTCATTTATTGATCATGTCGTTTTTAATTGGTAATCCACGAATAAATTTTTTAAAAATAAATTTTCGAACAATCTCAAACAAAATTTGAATTCTCGTCTACCGAATATCTAATGAACAGCACGAATTTTGACGCGTACTGAATATAGACGCACATACAGTCTTGATTATCGGTATGCATACACGTACATTCATAAATACGAACAATCTAAACAAAATCACCCTTATATCACACAAGCACGCAGAACTACATGCAGACTCTACATAAGTACAAATACACATATAGCACTACTGTAATTATCCAAACTCCAGAGCGTTACATTGGTGGTGCAAAGGAAAAACTAGATTGATGAAAAGATTCGGCAGTTCGGCGTAGACATGTCATTAGGATATTTCCAGGAACACAGTTGAGTGACACAAAAAAGGACTTGGGAGTGTCTATCGGGTTAAGATGAACAAACTTTTATGCAATTTACGCTATTAAACTACGTTCTTTGGTCGAAAACATCACATTATTGCATATGGGGAGATTACAGCTTCGCAATTTCGCATTAAGGTTCCTCAGGTATATGTATTGGTTTTTTGTTTTGCAAAATACCAAGAAATATTTTGACAGAATACCCCTAATCACATACATACTAAATTGTCGGGTCATCCGACTAAAGAAGGCTGTCGGGTTCACCCGACTAAAGAAGGCTGTCGGGTTCACCAAAATGTCGGCCATATATTGATGTGGAAATGTTGTACCAACCCACGTGACCACAATATAACACCGACACAGTTACGATTAAAAGTACCACATCAATAAAGGACATGTGTTCTGACAATTTTGCAATCACCTTGTAGCACCAGATTTACATCTTGAAACGCCAGCAAACGTTAATGCTCATGTTTATGGCCATTATAATAATTTGTAAATGTTAAGAAAATACATAACCACAACATAACTATTTACTCCATTTTTTACACTCATAACGAGCTTTCAAGTGATGATTCGTTCCGTAATAAAATGAGTATCTTTTCAAATGTTCAAAGATCAAAGCATCATAGAAATTCTCTTTGAAAAACACCGCCAATAATAATTAACGAAAGTAAATTAAGGGTGACATAGACTCACCCGAATGAATAACTTACAATGCATGCCACACAAACAGTTTTGTTGTAGTCAGCACATAAGATTGGGTAGGTATATATTGGCGTACACAATGATGTGTTAGTAAGCAGAAAAAACTGAAAATTCTATATTTGTATGCATTTTGCCTAAAAATCAAAGTATCGCTCCGAAATAATACACACAAATCGGATAGGTCAAATCTTGAAAAAAACCTGCTTTGAAAAAACGTAGCTCTAGATTATATTTTCAGACCTGATAACCCTGGTAAGAGTTATAACATAAGGGGTTTCCCAAATCAAAAAGTGTGCATGTAATTAGAGTTGGTTTTGCGAGAATTAGAGAAGGTTTTGCATTCTACAAACCTAATGATTTCAGCAAACCGTTTACCTATGTATACCTCCGAATTATAAGAATAAGACTGCTACATATAATAAACCACAAAATAAAATCGATAAAACATTTAGAAACCAGTAAGTATTTTATGCAGACACAAGTCATTCCGTGCAAATATGTCCAGTATATTTTGGCATACAATATTCCCAACCACCGTTGAGTCTTTAGTGCACTCAATTAGTACTTAGTGCACCAAGTTTGTATTTAACCACGGGCTTTGTACAGTTTGGAGCAGATAGTCGTGCATTTTTTTTTACTTTTGAATATGTCCAAGCTAAAAATATGTTTCAAACAAATCTGGATTCCTTTTTAAATAAAAGTTGCGGTGTTTCATATTATGGCTATTAGTACTGCATAGCTATGTCCCAGTATTTACTGTTAACATAAAGGCGTGTTCACACGCTCAAACTTTTTGCTCAAATGTTGATAAAAATTTGGAAGCATCTTTTTAGGCATTTTTTGCAACGGACGATATGTACTACCCGAAACAGTTTGAGCTCAAATTTTTATCTCAAATTTTAAAATTTCGCAATTTTTATTTAAACATTACCATAAAAATTTTGAGCTCAAAATTTGAGCGTGTGAACACGTCTTTAGTCTCAGTATCTACTCAAGCATTTGTTTTTGCTCCTCTGATTTTTTAAACAACATTAATTTTTAAAGTCCAATTTAAGCGGCAGTTGAGAATTCGCCGATACAGTTGCCACTGTAATGTCTTATACGTATGTATACAAATATAGTCCGTACTATGAAAACAGTTTATATAGATATGACAAACATAATATACTATGAAGACTGAAACAAATAAAACATACAAAGCGGTGTTTCAGTTTTTAACTTTCGTCGTCTGACAATGGCTCAAATAAATTCGTCAAATTTCGTACAGCTGCGTCTGCCTCAGCATTTGGATCATCCATAACTGACTTTGCCGATGGAACGTGTTGCTGTCCGCTACTAATAACTGTGTGTCCAGTCACATGCTGACCGATATATGTCGCCCCACCGGTGCCTAATTTTGCCGACGTCAACATATTGCCACCACAACCTTTGCCTTCGCCCGAGAGCGAAGTTCCGACCAAACATTGATGCTGCTGAACAGATATTGGCGGCAAGGCCGAAAATGGTGCCTGTGCAGTCAACGCTGACGTCTGACCGACTCGCGAAGCCATAACCGGTGCCACTGATATGACAGCAGCCGAATCAGTCGTAGTCACTTCCTGTTGAAATTTGGTCGCCAGATGTTGTTGTGCATTTACAGTTATGCTGCCTATATTTTGGTTCCCGCTTGATGAAAAAGACGAGCCACCGCTAATGCTAGTGGAATTCCCTGCCATAATTGGTGAATGAACTAAGGGATGACTAATCGACAGGCGACGTTGTTGCGTCTGTAATCCTATTCCGGATGTTAAGACCGGTGATGGAGAGCCCAGCGATTGATGGCCAAAATGACCAACTGCGCTGGCCGTCATCGAACTCGGTGTGGAATGCTGCACAATCGTCAACGGGTTCATCTGTTGCTGTTGTTGCTGTGAGCTATACCACTGCTGCGTAGCTGTCGATGGCTGAACTGCAACCTGGGATCCTTGCTGCTGCTGTATCTGGATCAAGTGAGCGGAAATGGCTGTACTGCTGTTACTAACCGGCGGCGTAACGTGTATTACAGGTCGAATGGTTGGCTGCGCACAGCCCACGACAGAGCTAGAAATTTCCATCGTGTCTACAGCTCTCTTATTACCATGCGTAAGCGTGATATTTTCACCATCAGGTGGTGATACCGGCTCTAGATCATATGAAAAAGGTGTGGGTGGTTGCTGCTGCCGCTGTTGTAAAGATGGATGACGTTTTTGTTCCCGCAGATGGCTGTCAGGCCCAGTGTACAGCTGTGACGCTGATGCTGAATCAGTAATTTGCTGACCGTATCCGGACTGTTGCAGTTGAGCTGAAACAGAACTTGTCACAATATTACTACTGCGCGTAGTCACAGCAAACAATCCAGTTGTGCCTGATGCAGACTGGTTGGACTCTAGTTGCTGTTGCCGTGGTACCGGTAAGCCAAGCTGTCCGATTTTAGATCCATAAGCGGTAGAATTTCGGGCATTATAGTCATCCGCAATAATTGTCTCAATATGTCGCTGAAGCGATGCCACGGTTGTTGTCGTCACAGTGGTATTTGTAGCTGATAACGACATCCGCCTTCGAGACTGATCATGGCGCTGCTGTTGTTGACTTGACGTTTTTGCTTTATCGAAGTGTTTGATTACCTCCTGAACACTAGCTTCAGCGGACAACTGAGACTGTGATTTGTGAGTCTGACCGCTTTGAGCGGATACTGAAGTTGGTCCGGCTGTGTCTCCGCGCTGTATCTCTGAGGTAATGAACTGCGAGATTAAAGCGTTGTAATCTGCTGACCCCTCGTTTACTTTAGTACCAGTTACTGCCGAGCGTGGAGCAGGTGCCTGCATTGTATTAATACTTTGCGGAGGATTTAACGTAGTTTGATATGGTTCCATGACAGCCCTCATTCCGCGAGGGTTACTCGGTGTTGTAAACCCTGAAGTGGGGGTCTTCAGCTGCTGCTGCTTGGGCTCCTGTTCCAAACCTATTGCTCTTGACGATGGTAACTCCTTCATTGCAGCCTTCGTTCGCATAGCTGGAGGTTGCACTTGAGAAATGTTCGATGGACTGCCTACAGTGTTCGACGCGACCGGCGTTACACCGAAATCTGGAAATGAGCTATTTGAAACGGCGACAGCACTACTTGTACTACCACAACGTTGTTGTTGCTGTTGCGGCTGCGCAGAATGTGGACGTGGTGACAGCGTCAACACTGTACCCTGAAATTGCGCGTGCTGCTGATGTGCCTGACCTACAGTCACATCGCCTATAATAGATTGCGTTTGAGAAATGGAATGCTGCTGTTGACGATGATGTTGCAACTGAAGATTTTGCTGCTGAGATTGAATGTACTGAAGTTGTTGATGAGCCGGCATGCTATGTAACATACGCTGGGTTCTGTCCATCGCACTACTGCATTTTACGGAAACACCGGATGGCAATACAGAAGCTTGCTGTTGCTGATGTTGAATATTTGAATGAAACGGTTGTGCCGATGGGCAGCGATCAGAACTTGTCATTGGAGGGGTAAAATTTGACGACAGAGCAGACAATCCGCCATGGCGCAATTCCGGCGTAGGGACTCTGCCTAGAGGAACACTTGTTGACGGTAAACGATGTTGCTGTTGAGAAGCCGTTGCAGCAACAGCGGCCGCAAGAGCAGCAGCTGCTGCCGATCGCTGCTGTTGCTGCTGCTCGGCTTCAAGCAACTGAGCAGCCGCCAATGCTACAGCATACTGATGCTGCTGCTCTTCGACGTGTTTTTGTTGAAGTGCTAACTTTTGCCGCTCTTGTTCTTGAATTCGGAGAGCAAGCAACTGTTGTTCTTGAAGCCGCTGCTCTTGAATTAGTTGCTGTTGCTGGTAGTGTTGCTGAGCCTCCTGTTGTCGTTGCTGTATCAATTTATCCCTATGTTCCTGTTGTTGTTGTTGCTGTTGCTGCAACAGCGCAATCTGAGTTAGACTTTCGATGCTTGATGCGGAATGAGAACTACCCCCATACATTTCATTTTGTAGCGCCAAGAGTGCAGCAGCCGCAACTGCAGGATCGATCCCAGCTGTCGTTACTCCACTGGTACCAACTGAAATGATACTTTGTAAAGCAGCAGCTGCATGTGCCGATATTACATCAGCCTGCTGCTGATCCGTTTGCGAAATCTGCTGCTGATCGTTTATTATGGGACCAGTAAACGAGCCGCTTGTCCCCGATCCTGCCATTACTGCCGGGTGGTTATTTGTTGAGGCAGTATCGGAACTGAACACAATCGGCTGCTGAGCACGCCTGTCGTCGTGGATTCCAGGCACACTCATTGCCGTAATAGATGGATGCGAGATTGTAGACGTCGATGATGCTAATGTGTTTGCTGCAGTGGCACGCTCAGTCTGTTGCAGCAGCTGAGCTACAAACGCGTGATAGTGTGCCAAAGCTTGCTCATCAGAGTACCCCACTGTCTTGGCTCGTTCAAATTGGGCATATGCTAGACGCTCGATCTGAAGTTTTATCTGCAAATGTTGATGTTGTAGCTCAGTTTCGTGCTGTTCGAGAGTGGTTTTGTCTGACGGTTTTTCCGTTACAACTATTGCTCCTTTCATAGGTTGATCCTGTCTTAGAACGCCAGTGGATGGAATACTACTACTGGATGCTACAGTTTCGACTGTCGGTGGAGATGTAGGCAGGATAGCCGCTACTGTTGTAACTGAAGCAGTTGTGGCTAACAGAATTTTTCCATACTCCGTTTGTGTACAAGTGACAATGTCAGACAAATTTTTTGGATCGACAATGGTCTTTTTAACATCTTCAGAAACACTAGTCTCAATGGATACCGGCAAATGTAGCGGGCGTATGGGCGTACCTTGACTGATAGAACCGCTAATTACACGCGGTGCTAATGCAGACGATTGGGTAGCCGAACTTGAACTGATCGAAACTCCTGTAGCTGTACAAACTGGAGATGCCATCTGAGCATGGGGTTGAGTAGAATTTGTCATAGATGACGACATATCAGTGACACTGCTTTGCGAATCCCTCGGTAATAGTGTGCTTCCCTGAGTATTCGGCGAAACAGTCCTCCGAACACAAGTGTCATCATGCACCGCCAATGAACTCTGATTCACGTACGGTATTGTAGGCTGAGTCGACAGAGAGGTTGAATGTTCTACAGATGGCGTGGAAACGTCAGTACCCGATGCATTCTCAGCATTCGAGCCAGTTGCTCCAGGCTTAGTAATTTGGCCTTCTGAAATATTATGTAGCAAACCCGATGCGGCACCGACTGAATCCTGCTTATTCGCCTGCGTCACCGACAATGACAGTACTGTTGTATCACTTAGCGCTTCCACCTTGGGCACAAGAGTGGAGGTTTCTTGTCGCTTCACGTCTTTCACGTGCACAACAACAGTGGTTATTTTAGGCTGCTGCTGTCCATTAATTGTACTAACTACCGCCTGCGTATTAGTAGCCAAAGAAATATGTGAATTGCGATTAACATTAATCTTTACGGGTGCTTCGGTTGACCTTTTCGTCGGCTCTTCCACCTCTGCTTTTGAAACTGGAGGCGTCAAAGATGACCTTCCTGTTGCCTTGTCAGCGGGCTGAATTTCAGCGACAATCGCAGTATTAATAATTTGATTAATTGATGAGAACGATGCCGCCGCGGAAGTTTTTTCGATTTCGGACGAATTTGGATGTTGGGTAACACTTTGAGACAGTTCTGAAGTAAGACCGATTTCTTTGGTATCAGGCAAAACACCTTCTGCTTTTTGAGGCAAAATGGTACCTACGTTAACATTCACTACGTCATCAAATGTTTTCTCTGGGTTTGTTGATCCAATTCGCTCATCTTGAGACGCAGCAACATTTTCAGAACTTTGTGAAACAGCTGTGCAAGCCGGCAATTCGCTATCGCCCAGCGAAACATCTTTCTGATGCAAAGCATCAACAGCGCCCACTGATTTACCACTGCTATCTACTTTGGAATTCTCTGAAGGTACTGAAACGTTGATGGTATCCGCGCCAGTTACAGTATTTGGCGCCATGATGGAATTCCCGCTAATCCCCGCAACAGCACTAGCTTTCACAGTAACCTCTTTTAGACGACGTAAAGCTGTCGAAACAACCACATTAGAAACAAACGCCGAAGCTACGGACGATGCAACATTGCCAGGCATTGGCAGGGCCGCCGGGTCAAGAGCTCCACCGGAACGGCCAGTCGCACCAGCTGCTGAAGCTCGCTGCGTAGCCTCAACAGATAGATAAGCAACAGGCTGGCCGCTGCATTCGTTCGTTGAAGCTGAAGCACAGGTCTCTACTTTCACTTCTCTCTCAAAACTTGATCGCCGTATTTGGTTACTAGCATGGGCACCTACGTCATTTGCCAACGTAACTTTTAAATCCGATGATCGTCGACGTCCTGTCGAAATTGCACCGCTAACAGTGCTGCTAGCTATACTTGCACCATCCCCAGATGGTCCTTCGTCTGCACTTAACGTCGCATTTGAATCAGCATCGTCGTTACTAAACGTGGCAGCAAACGCTTTATCTTCGCTATCTTTCAAAATTGTAGCATCGTCTATTTCTTCACCGCTTGACTTATCAGTTCGTGCTCTGTCGCTGAATTGTCGTTTAATCGACTCAGCTTGTTGTTTATGCTCGCTTTTCTGTAACTGAATGCTACTAAATACATTTTTGATTTCAGAACGGTCGCCAACGACTGAAACTGAGGTTTTACTCTTTGCTGAACAATTATTTTTATCGGTTGCCGTCGCCCGTGAATCAGAATCATCATTTGCATTATGATCATCTTCTGTATTATCTAAAATAAAATAGTAATTTTTAGCATTATTACACTCTTGCATTCAGTCAAACCAACGGTAATAACATTCGTTAGCATTAATCTAATTCCAACTTGCTATAGTCGGAAACATTTATATGACAACTCCACCACTCGATACCAATTTCTGTAACAAACTCAAACAATCTAATTCCAACTTGCTATAGTCGGAAACATTTATATGACAACCCCACCACTCGATACCAATTTCTGTAACAAAATCAAACAATCTAATTCCAACTTGCTATAGTCGCAAACATTTATATGACAACTCCACCACTCGATACCAATTTCTGTAACAAACTCAAATAATCTAATTCCAACTTGCTATAGTCGGAAACATTTATATGACAACTCTACCACTCGATACCAATTTCTGTAACAAACTCAAACAATCTAATTCCAACTTGCTATAGTCGGAAACATTTATATGACAACTCTACCACTCGATACCAATTTCTGTAACTAAAATCAAACACTGTAACTACAGCTGCTCACGAAACTTCGGTTTTTTATAAAAGTAACGACGTGAAATTATCAAGGCACAATGCGAAGCGTTTAGACCGTATTCGCGTTAACAATATATTATACTCGATGATCAACGTTACACTTTAATTTATTAACTACTGTCAACAGCAAAAGTATTAGTACTCACCAAAATTGACCGTTCCTCGCCCGCAACTTGTTCGGTAGAAAATAAAAAAATTTTGTTTTGAAACTTTATATTTGTTTTGTTGCTCGATCTAAGGCGCCAGCCAATTGTAGCGAGTACTGTATACCGAAACCAGAGAAGCGGCTTCGCTGATATAATCAACAGAGAAATATTACGTCAATTCATACATTGACGTTAAACGAAAAAAATATAAACTGCCCTGACGTTCGAGAATTCAATTAAGGAGTTTTCACATCAACGTTTCAAAAATTTATATACATATATCAGGCAATAACAGGAACTCCGGTGTAGATCGTTAACATTACGTGTGACGTGCAGGTTTTAAAACATTAAACGGGGACATTCTCGTTCGATAATAAACTAAAAAATTTTCCAGTTCAAATGTAAAACGGTCACAAATCGGTTACTTAATATTTTTGAAATAATCATTAATTATACGGCAATATTTGTTTTTACTGTTTTGGATGCGTTTCCCAAAACACCAATTTTACATTCTGATATATGTTGATGGATGGTTGGTACGCCGAACAAAATAGTCGTGAATCACTAATGACAGAAGGGGATGGTATGGGGAGCACCTTATGTTTACTCATGCATCAATTTGTATATGTGGCATCCATAACTCAAATATGCAACATCCGATCATCTAACTGGAGTGCGTTATTGCAGTGGTTACTTATATTCGGAGTACAGGTAAACAATAGACATTTAAAGGGCCATGAGACCCGAAATCCGCTAACATGTCGATGAAGATATATGGGTGCTACTGGGCACATTTTATAAAGATAGTGAAGCTGTATCTAGTTACGCGTACGGTGATCATTTTGTGTTCCGGAATTATGTAAAATGTGTTTAAAACTACCCATGCACTCATTTTGTTGATAGAGTGAAATTCTATCTGATAAGGTAGTTAGTTAGCAATTTTCTGTGTTTGGGGGTTAACAATAATAGGTCAACCAAACGTGTAGTATCATCTCAATTAATGAAACGATATTCGGGTCATTTCACGAAACCATGTACTTTTGAAACACCACTTTTTGAAGCCAAAATGAAACGTTTTCGAATGTACAGTGTCTAGACCCCTTCCGATGTAAAAAAACCCTGAATTTTTCGAATACCGAGGTCTCTATGCAAAACGAGCTACCTGAAACCTGCTACAGGGGTTGGAAAGGGCCCCCCTGGGGGTCAAATTTTAATCCGAAATAAGTCATTATTCTGTAGGTTGACGGAGTGACACGCGAACCATGGTCTGTTTTTATGCAAGTCCATCCAAAATGGTCCTCGTCAAGCCATTTGGAGCACTTGCGACCTAAAATTGATGCTGCTAGGGCATTATTGGTGTTAAAATCGACCAATTTAGAACAAGCCTGTCGCAGAAGTTTTTCTAGCGCAACGGAGACAGCACCTACAGATACCATTTTATGCTCACAAACCAACCATGAGCGGGGGACGTATGAGAAAAAATTTCAGGCAGATCCTTAGGCCTCGTAAAAAATGGCACCCCGATATGTTGAGTCGGGGGGGGGGGCTACACCTCAGGTCGGGGGGGGGGGGGGGTACAGCTTCCTACAACATGCAACGCGCCAAACTTTAGCTACTTCTATACATTCTAGATGTAAGCTGGTGCAAAATAAATACAATTGATCTATGACCAGCTTACATTTAAGTGATGATACCAAGGACAATGCGTGTAATAGATGTGCGGGAAGGCAGAAGGGTTCCCTAGCTGCCCAGTTAACAGCACGGCCCCATATCATAGTGCAATGATGATGAACTTATATACTAATATGATTCTTGCGACCTTCGATTACTTTTATTATACATGCGGTCGGGGGGGCTACATTTTCATTAAAAATTTTTAATAGATGGGTCGATTCTAGTGGGCTTTACTATGTTTATATCCGGCCTATTGTAAGACTGTATGCTAAATTTGGCTTTTTTAAATTTAAGTTTGGTCAGGTCGGGGGGGCTACATTTTGCATACCCCATTTTTGGCATTTTATGACCTTCGACCTCATAATGAAATAACACATGGACAGACGCTGATATTCTTTTTTCAATAACACCTGTACTGATTGCGATTACCGTTATATAGCATTTTTGGCGCTAGTGCACTTTTACGTTATTTACCAGCGTCTGAAAGCTGCCAGATTTGACCTTGATCGGGGGGGCTACATGTCACGAAAAAAATTTTCGGAAGCTTGACGTCAGCTTCAGTGTCGATGCTTACTCCCAAGTTTTTCCGGAAAAATTAGCAAATACCAATGGATCACAGTGAAATGAAAAACACACATATGTATCCCGTGCTAGCGATACGGCGAACGTTTATATTAGGACATGTGTTTTTGGCTTCATTTGGCCAACCCGGGTTGAGGGCCTCTGGCTCCTGCTATGTTTGGGGTACAGAGGTCCACCATACCTCGTTATGATCGTCGGATATGCTATTACTACATCTCACAGCGACATTAAATTTCCTTACAAAAGACTGGTGGTATGGGCCAAAAAGTGCCGATGTAGCCCCCCCCCCCGACTAAAATGACATGGTTTCGCGAAATGACCCATTCGTTAAATTTTATTTTTGCATAATTTTGTTAACTACGGACCCTGTAGCTACATGGTGCTGCAGTCCGTTGTATAAGGAAGATATAAAATGTGTTTAAAACTACCCATGAACTCATTTTGTTGATAGAGTGAAATTCTATCTGATAAAGTAGTTAGTTAGCTATTTTCTGTGTTTGGGGGTTAAAAATAATAGGTCAATCAAAAGTGTAGTATCATCTCAATTAATGAAACGATACGCGTTAAAATTTATTTTTGCATAATTTTGTTAACGACGGACCCTGTAGCTACGTGGTGTTGCGGTCCGTTGTGTAAGAAACATATAAAAGCTTTTATATGTCCAAATATGAGTTTACTAATGCTGATACGCACAGAATTAAAACAATTGAAGATGAATATCACTCGTGTAACGATCGTTGAAAAAATAAACGACTAGCATTAACGACCATCAACAAATAAAAACGGCGGCGGCCCCAGGTAGTTCGATCTTCACTCACCCCCCCCCCATTAACTTTGGTCCCCTCGCACCACCAAGATCGTGCTATTCGCAAATTTGCCGTGCCGCTACAAAAAATAGAGAATTTATATCCGTCGGGCTGAACAAATTGCATCCATAACTGATGTCAGTCGTTAATTTACACGTGCGTGACGTTTCCTGACAGTTACAAAACTTTACGGTACCCCCAGCTCAAACAGGGGGAACCACAAATCAAGTACATTCAGTCCCCCTTTTTTCGAACTTGAGGAACTATAGGTAATTACCCAAAGCATAGTTTTGGTAGTTTGCAGAAGCGAGATAAAATACAACAATATTTTAATAAAGCCCAATTTATGAGTAACATCTGAAGCAAAATTATAATGATAGTTCAATAAAACAAAATTACCCCATGTCTTCATGTCAACATCACCGGCAATTTTTGCGTTAAAATGTGATGTTTCCTTATCGGCAAATAATAAATTGTCGTGTGATCCGGACTTTGTTAGTTTGCCGGGTCCATCAACGCTGGTATCTTTGGTTTTCTCATCAACTACAGTCGTTCCCTAAATAAAGCAAATTCTACTCACGCTATATAATATAATGTAATATTATGCATGTGGTCATCTCGCAGTGAAAGAAAATGAAGTGACTTCAGATAATCTGCGCTTAGTGGCGTTTGTATTGCGAGATTCCAAACCCTGCATACCTCTTAAAGTTTAACGCTAACTATAATACACCGGCAACGCTTTAATGGCAAAATTATGGCTATTTTAAAGATATCAAAACTTGGCCCATAACTCGAAAATGAATGTTCTGACAAAATGAGATGATTCCGAATGGATATTTCCATTTTTCGAGCCCTAGCCTCTAGAACGTTATAACCTATAACGTTGGAGATGAGTAAGGCCAACATCAAACAGTCGCCAATTCGAGTCGATTTTGTGAAAATTTTGGTAGAAAACCATTGGAACAAGGTAAACGCAAAACGAGTCAGGTGCATAGCTACAGTCTGTTACACGTCAACAAAATTTGTGAAAATACATCAAACTGATGAAGAGTTACGCATGATACCCATGGGCTGAAAAGAATTTTCCACAATATTGTCATGAGCCGTCTGAGGAAAATCCGCTCATAAAACTCGCGCATTTTCAATTATATTTATGCATACCTGGCCCCGCTGCTAAGTGGAGCGTCATAGTGCCTATCGTGACGTCAGGCGTCGAATCCGAATGGAACTGGGCCCATCCCTCCAACGTTAGCAACTTAATTTAGTAGCATACTATCAAACGTGACCGGTTTCGGATTCGTCACTTGCGCCTCCAATTACCACTGCATCCTGGTACGGCCAAACAGCTGTGCAAACCGAGATTCATACCGCCGCGCTGCACCCAGTGTTATTTTCATTTTCGTTCCATACATGTAGATACTTGTTACAGTATGTAGAACCAGAACCTGGTCTTTTCAATAAGGTAACATAAAAGAAATATTAACAAGTATTTTGTTAGTTGAGGTGAATGATGGGTATATAGAGTTATTTTACCGGTTAAACGTCTTATGAGGCGTTTACATAATAAAGGACCCCTCATATAAAAGTTTTGTCCCCCAATGGTCTAGACCACACCATCCAGTGGTATACGGTATATACCTACACTATAGAATGCAACAGACAGTGTACAAGACCCCGTCAACTTAATTCTAGTGGCTAAATTTACCTATTGTTTATTACTGACGGTGTCAAGGACACCATCCACAAACACATTATATAAGGCGTGTAAATAACAGCATGGTGTAGGTAACACCATATAAATTTTATAGTGCGGTATACACCATACTATTAACGACACTACACTACCTATGTATACTATCTGAAAATACAATCACAAGCACCATGGTGTCATGAATACCATATATTTGATGGTGGCAGAGACACTGAGGATGGACAAAACTTTCACATGGGGGTCCTTTACAACGTAAACGCTGCATTAGTTCCGTTGTTTTAATTTTTGTGTGATAATGCTAAAAAAGGTTAACACGCTTTAACTAATTAGTTAATTACTAATAAGACAAATTTTGACAAAAACTATATCTATTGCACATGAAGGGTAATAGTCATTAGGAGTTCGACAGACGGATAGACAGACAGACGGTGCCGATTTTACTCCTCTGACGAAATCAAAAACGCTTCGTTTTGCTCCGCTCAATTAAATCTTATACAGCTCTATCAGTAATATGTTACCTTGGAGGCGAGAGTTGCTTTGAACAGCACTCCTGCAAGCGACGAATGACGATGCGCCTCATAATACATACGACAATCGTCGGCACTTTTGCCAGCAACACCTTCGCAAACTAACGACCAACGATCCGGTTCATGTTTTGCGATTTCTAAAAAAACAAATTACGTTAGGTTAGACTCGAATAACTGATTAAATAGAGCATTATTTATGAGATTATACAGTAAAAAATTTTAGAGTATATTTTATTTTAGACATTATACAGTAAAAACTTATAGACAGCCGCCTTCGAGAAAATTTGAAAATCAAGTCAAACCAGTGCGGCTTTGTCAAGGGATGTGGGACAATCGACGCTATTCATGGTGCCCGTTTGCTAGTAGAGAAACACCGCGAGAAGAATCAAACGGTGCACATAACGTTCCTGGATCTCGAAAAAGCTTTTGATAGAGTTCCTCACAGTTTGATCTGGCAGGCATTGTGCAAACATCACGTCCCTGAAGTTTACGCCGACTGGGTGAAGCTTCTATGCAGGGGCGTCAACAGCACAGTGCGATGTCTAGCAAATGTGTCTGAGCCGTTTAACATCAAAGTCGGTGTCCACCAGGGTTCGGCCCTCTCGCCACTGCTGTTCATCCTGTGCATGGATACTGTGACCGGTGACATCCAAACAGCACTGTCATGGACATTACTGTACGCCGATGATATCTTGCTGGCGGATAAGGATCGGCGCCAGCTTCAGGAAACCACGCAATGCTGGAAAGATCGGCTGGCGAATAACGGATTGAGACTCAACATCAACAAAACAGAGCACATGGAAGGTGGCTCTCAAACGGACGGCGCCATCACAATCAATGATATCGACCTGACTAAGACACAAAGCTTCAAGTATCTCGGATCCCATATCACCAATGATGGCGGCCTCACTCCTGAGGTTCGTGCGAGAATTACAGCTGCCTGGGCTAAATGGCGGCAAGTAACCTGTGTTCTATGTGACCGCCGCATGCCACAGCGCCTGAAGGCAAAGTCTATAAGTCCGTCATAAGACCCGTTGCTCTATACGGATCGGAATGTTAGCAAGACCTTCATGAAATGGAAATGCGTATGCTGCGATGGTGCTTGGGACTAACAAAATGGGATCATTTCAGGAATGACGATGTTCGCAGACTCATGGGAATAACACCTATAGTAAGGAAGATGCAAGAATCGAGACTGCGGTGGTACGGACACGTCATTCGCCGGGAAGAAGGTTCCGTAGCAAAGACATCGTTCATACTAGACCCACCAGGGCGTCGGCCTCGCGGAAGACCGAAAGATGGATGGATCGACTGGACGAAGACATGAGGATTGTTGGTGCAACCCCAAACGATGCCCTCAACACATTCCACATATCCGCTCTGAACATCAGCGCACGAGATAAACTTGAAATAGCTGAAATTTGTCTACACTAAAATAACAAATGAACCCTCTTCAAAATCTATAGAAATTACAAAACAGAAACAGTACATTAAGGGCATTTGCAGCGCATCTAAAAACAATAGGAACATTTATTTCTGTCTCCTCTAGCAAAATGTAAGTAAACTTTAAATGTTTATCGTTTCTTTTCCATTATCCCTCAGCCCTTGTTTACCCAAAAATGGTTGGATTCTATACATTTTGGTATTTTTGTGATGCTCGAGACCTCCCCTGATCATTTCGACCAAAAAATTGAATTTTTAAAATTTTCGATTCGTTTTGGTCCCAAGAGTCCCCCCTTGGGACGCCAAAATTTTTTTCTAAAAAATTGGATTTTTACCCACCATTCGACTCGGCTTGACGAGCTGAGTCTAATTGTGTTATCTTCAACAGGATCCGATAAAAACTTCCTAAGGTATGGCCAAAACTGTTCAATTGCTGAGCAACTCATCCTCCGATAGCTTTTGGCCGCAACTTAGGATCCGGTTACTGGATCCCGTTAAAAATATCACCATTCCATTCAGCTCGTAAGCTCGGTAAGAAAAAAATTTTTCGGGTCCCAAGGTCCAAGATCCCAATTTTCGGGGGGACCCATGAGACAAGAAAAATCGAATAAAATTTCAGTTTTTTGGTCGAAATGATCAGGCGATGTCTCAAGGATCACAAAAATACCAAAGTTTCCGAAATCCTACCGTTTTTAGGAAAACGCGGGCTGGGGGGGGCGATAACAGGAAAGAACCTGTTCATCAATAACTGCTTAAATTACAATATTAACAGGAAATTATTTGACGTTGTTGATTCTCGGGCAGCGTGCAGTTCGATGCCATTAGCGTATCATAACTCCAAAGATTATACAAAAACAAACAAAACTCTTTAAAAACACATCTTGCCATCTCAAACCAGTTTCAGAATGAACCAATAATAAAACTGGTGTTTCATTTTTAGAGATCCTTATGAGTCCACATAAGTTTTGGGCGCTAGCTTACTTCCGCTAATAATTTCTACAGAAAATAAGTTTACTTGAAGGACGAATTGCCGAATGCCAATTATGTTTTATTCATAAAAAAATATTACTGCTACTAAAGGCAGCAAAAAGTGAAATAGAATATACAAACACTGGCATCTCGGTCGTGTCAAAATTATTGATAGGGAACAAGCCGGATAGCCCCTTCAAACTGGGGCGGGTCCGACATAGGGAGGGTAGGGTGCGCGCCCGCAACGGGCTGCCCTCGGTACAAACGGTTCAATTTCACCGTAATTTTCTCGAAAAAACATTTGTATGGTAAAATAAATGGGTATATAGAAAATTTATGGGTGGGGGGGTTGGCGAACCAAGGGCGAGCCGACTACGGGGTGGGGCCTCACCACCCCATCAGCAAGATGCTAGACACAATATTTCTTTTTATATATTAATTCGGAAAAAATGAAACAATATATATCTATCATATCTCAACAGCAAAAACATACCGCCTTTGAGTTGCGCAATCTGTGATACACTCCACGAATCTAAAATAAAATAATTTATATTTAAATTTATTGCTAGAAAATATTTAAAACTTAACGAAATACACACAAAAGAAATGATGGCAAAAGATGAAACCTGGATACAAATACCTAAAGAATTCATGTTTGCAAATTCAGCAACATGGTTCTACTCACATGTTTATAATACACATTGCATACGCTAAGCAATACGCTTTCCATTGTATAACCTCTGAGACCATTGTTCTAGTTACCGCAACTATCGTGTCAAAATAACTACCGTTTTTAACGCCTAGTTTACTATGATGGAGAAATAAATTGTGAAATGTATTTCACAAAGAATAAATGATGATAAAATTAAAACAGGCTTATAATATATTTAGCCACGAGAAAATAATGTTAATGTTATATTACAATACAGAAAGCGAGAAAGCGTTTACCGTCGTGCGCTTGTAATGGGTTGTCGTTATTCAGAAATGCGTCGATTTTTCGTCCAATACGCTTCGAACACGCATTGCAACATTTGGTTACTTCAGGTTCAATTTCTGAAAACAGATTAAACAATCAATTATAACATTTATTACCAATCCACAATTACATGATTATATAACGTACACTTATGTTACTAAGATACTCAATCCTTCTTTATTGCAAAATTTTTATCTTAAATGATATAAACACTACTTGTTACTATCTGGCTGGTTGATAACATTACGACTCGTAGGTAAACCTTCGTATTTACCAAGTGTACCGGCAGCGAAATCTGCCACCTAAATATTATAAATGAGATCGGATTCTAAAAAAAATGCCAAATATTGCACAAAAAGATGAAAATATTTGCGGTAAACCGTTTCAAAACAAACATAAATTTAAATCTGGCACTGATAATTACATTTAAATAAAAGGGACGATCAATGATCGGCAGTTTCGCCGTCGGTTCTGTATAAGCTTTCGGATACTAGTAACCGTGCATATGTGCAAACCAGTCTTTGCCGCTTCAGCGACATAAATAACGGCCTATTGCTAACAGTGGAAAAGTGGGCAAGCATAAGCGTTTTAAAGATACAGGCACGGACAAGTGCGTAAAGCCGGACGGAGACGGACTCATGTGCATCCGGCGGTGTGTAGATGACATTGCGCCCGTTCGCCCTCAACACTTACTTCTGTGAGTGATTGAATGTTCGGCCACAATATTCTCTTTAAAGCGCAATGTATTTTTATGCTCGAAATTGTAAAAGCATCTTCGTAACTATTTGCAACTGCGCCTCACTAAAGCCGAAAGCTAGAAAGTATATTCCTCAGAAATAATTTCCCACATTAGCCAAGTGGAATCGAGCAACTGTCCATTGGGTCGTTTCCTGTCAAAACACTAATCAGAAATGTTCATGTAATCAGGACCGCATACATCATCACCTGACTACAGGTTCGACAAAATTTTTGTTTACTCCGTTGGGTAGACATTTGGTGCCATAACTTATGTTCTTTATCATACTAAACCAGTGAGCAATAACGATAAAAAATCGGCCTAAAGTACGCAATAATTTTTAGATCGATACTACAGCGTCGATATTTTGCTGATGGCCTGAGGAAATAAGCTCGAGTCTCAAATAAAAAAATACAAGTAAAGGTCAAAAACCTCAGTCATTCAAATTAGTACAAAACATAGTATAAGCTAAAGATGTGTTCACACGCTCAAATTTAGATCAAAATTGAGCGAGTCAACACGCCGTAACATACACTACGAACCCTCGGCAATATTCGGTTAATAATATAATTATTTTACAACAAAAAAACTTGACAAGTAATTAAGCTTAAAACTATAACAAAGCAATGGAATGCTTATGAAATATTAATAACATAGCTAGCTTACGGAATTCAGCACGAATTTGTTGTTTTTGATCCTCGTTCAATTCAGACCATTTTGGAGGTGGAAATCGACTCATTTTGCCCTTCCTTCTCATCGTATTACATATACCAATCGGGCACCTGAAGCAACATCAATATTATACTTATCGTAATGATTTTGAAACACATAAGCCCTAAAATTCAAACAAGTGCATCTTTCAAATTGAGGACAATGTATTATATTTGTAGTAAACGCCGAAAAAACTTATTCAGATTTAATTATTAAAAAGGTGAATTGACAATTTTTGCCCTTAGCATACATTAGCAAATAGCAAAGTATCGAATCGGATGTGACGTGTAGATTTGGCACCTATAAATACGTTTGAAACATTAAAACGATAGCGTTATTTATTTAAACAAAGTACCTGTTTCAATTATGCCCTTTTGTAGTTGCCGATGCATCTTTTTGAATTCCGGCCATTGTGTTTTTGTGTTTATGTCTAGCTCAGCGCATTTATACGTCCTCTTTGCCTCTCATTTGAACGTCTCTGTATGTACATCTCTCCACGTGCACGTTTAAACATATGGGTCTCTATGTGTGTATGTCTGTGTCAGGGAATAACCGGAACCGAAATTTACCAGAACCGGAACCAGCAACCGGAACCGTCCATTTAAACCGGATCCGGAACCTGGTCTTCGAAATTTATATATCGTAAAACAGATGATGGAAGAAATGAAGGTATATTGGTTTTAAAATGCATTAAAAATTACTTTTACATTAAACTTACTGAATTGCGATGGTATTATTGCCTTTCTCAAACTTTAAAGAGACTGAGGAAGCTAATAATGTTTATTTATCGATCAAATATCTGTTTTTGGACATTCAGACTATACACCATTGCGTATACTGCGTCAAATTGAATGTGCTTACAAAGCATGGAGCGTAGGATACACACTTTCGCTCTGTCTCCAGTCGCCTCCCTTTACTACACACAATTTTGTTGCATGCTCTTCTGTAGGAAACTTAAAATTATTGGTTTATATGATTCTAAGAGAAAATGATAGAAGGTAATTTTCTGATCAGTGGTCACAGACACTGTTCAGGCTAGCGTTGAGCAAACAGTGCCCGTCAGTTAGATCGTAATGATGATAATTTTCTAATCAGAATGCTATAAATGAGACACACTGTGATGCTGCTCGCACAGTTTCAATAAATACAGTTCATTACCAAGAAAGCAGTTTCTAGCTCCGTTGCAGATAATGTTAGTTTACTTCAATTTAGACTGATTTACCAAGTTTACAAGCGCACTGGCGGGTGCTTGACGCAATTTATGTTAGCCAAGCATACCCTAAGTACTTCTGCGTAAGCCATACTCTGTTACCGAGTTGGACCGGTTTAATTCAAACGTATCCCACAGACTTCTGGATATGTAAAATAGCTGCCACAAGCATCGACCTGGCTTTGATTTAACAAACTCCTGCAGGTTATTATGAAAAATTCCTGCTCAAATCAGCTTGTGTGCTTCTTAAGTCAACAACTCCGAAGTGGAATAGCTTGCTTATACGAACTTTATATATATAAATTTTATATAAAGTTGATGTTAGCGAACTTTTCTTATCAGCAGCTTCATATAAACGTTGTATCAAATAGCTGCAGAAACACCGATGTTTGGGCTTCGAGGAAATAAACTTTATAGTTGGTGAATAAAGATTATATTAAAACGGTTGGACTGCCCGCGTCCTTAAGCAAATATTTTATTGTATTCGTATACAGCCGGTCTTTATTAAAGTTGGAGAAATTTATATAAAGCTTAATACTAAGTCTTTCAAGTTTCTTATTAGTCGTTTATCTGAAGTTAATATTAGCTTTAGCACTTTCAGTACCACCGAATATCAAGCTGGACGCGAATCGAGTCTATCGGGTCGCGGCCCGAAGCACCAGTTTTTGCGAAAATCACCAACCCGATCCTAATTAGTCGAGATAGAGCAGGCCGAACCCAGCCCCTGTACAAAATTTCACAGAGAAAAGCTTTCAAATCATTGAGATATTGCGAATTATCGGTTTTCCCCAGCCCCTATCAGGTTAGACTAAGAATATCGGTCGAAAATTAAGAAATCGAGCAATCTAAGGATACAAACCGATTGTAATTCAGTTAATAAATTGGTTACGGTTGTACCGACAACCGGGTCTACCACTTACCGATTCGTTCCGTCAAGTAAGAACCGCTAGGGACACTAATTTATTGTTAGTACCAAATAGAGCTCTTTTCTAGAGCCGTTTTCAAGTGGAAATAGCATAGGCTTTAGCAATTTTAGAATAGCGTTGATGACCTACGAGGCATCGCTACTTATAGCTCTAACTTAAGACAAATTGGTAGGCATCTGAATACAATTTTATCCACTGCCCCTATGCCCTGAAGTTGGCATGAAGTTTGCACAATGATAATGTATAGCCACCTAATTGGCATCAATTAATCGGACTCATAGACTTTGTTGGTTGTATAGTAGATCAGAGACGTACCCGAATCTGTCCCACAACTTTCACTCGGTACCGCTACGTAGTAGCAACACTGAGCGATCCAATCTTTTGAGAACAATTTCCGCGTTAAGGAAATTTAGTTAAGATATCCGATTAATTAAGAAAATTAACTAGGCGAGCTAAACCTGTCAGCTCGTCTGAGCTTATAGAAATTAGAAATAGCCCCAACGAGGCTCATCGCTTCGGCAGTGGCCTACTTGCACGCTTAAGCGCAGCGCTTTTGTCATTGATCAAGGACTGAGCAAGTGTTTAATTCTCAAACGTAGGAACCTGTCATATGACGAAGCAATGAATTTACTCAACGTTTGTTGACCCGTGCAAGCAAACTGACCAATTAGCTCGAACTTTCGTGCCAATTCCATGATATAATTAGCATACGATGCGCTTGCAAGCTATTAGACTTGCATCCAGTTTTATGAACATTACGTTTGTGGAAGTGCGTAACGCAGCAGCGTCACGTCGATCTGGTACATATGTGTCTTCGCTACGTCTCTACATTTGTGCATTATTTTCTATACATGTGTGTATGCCTTGCTATTATAAGGATGTCTATTTGTGTATATTTTTCTGTATGTGTGTATGTCTTTATTATGTCCTCTGTGTATGCATCTATATGTTTCCACCTGTGTACGTATATATGTTTAGGTATGTTTAGGAATCTAATATAGAATCATAGTAAATTTTTCCAAAATAAAACATATCGGAGCAGCGACAGCAGACCACAGTTTACTTATAATAATGATTATCCTGGCCAGTTCACACGTCAGCTGTTTTGGAGGCATCAAACAATAATTGGAACCCAAAAGCAAAGAAAGTATAAGCTACTTTTTGTCACATTTTTTATGAAAAACAAAAATTACGAAAAAGTGTGTCAAACGGAAATAGATAAAGGGAACTGCAATTTCAGTAATAACAATGCCCTTTATTACATCACTCACTAAAATAATGGAAACAAGTATGACACCGATCCTTTTGGAAAGATGTTAATTCCCTTACTAAAATATCGAAAACAAGCAAAACGCTGAACCCCTTACGTCAAAATCGAATTAGCATTCTGGCCTGTCCACAGTGGGGTAACGGAGAAACTACCCCACTTTCTAAATCCCCCATGTTCGTGAGATTAGCCCCTGTCAGTCCCCCCACTCGGCCGAAACCTCCGTGTTCAACTAAATCCAAAAATTTTTGTCTGAAAGTTTACATTTTTAAACATTAATTACCACTATTGATAAAACATCATTTTATAGTTTGAAAATACATACACGGCAGTAAAACTACATAAAAATATGGAATTATTTTATATTTTTAGCAAAATTTATTCCCCACTATAAAAATTTTCCCGAGAATAAACATGGGGGCCCCCGAAGTTCCCGCACTTCTGGAAGGGCTGCGGATTCAATACTATTCGCTACAATAACAAAAACAAGTGTTTGTTAAACCACATAGTACATAAGTCCCGTTTTGGTAAGCACAGTTGCGAGATCAAGAGTATCTGCGAACTGTAAATGAAATTTTTTATAATTGCCGATAAGACAATGAGCGTTGGCTAGCCCCAAATGCAACCGTTTAAACATAGAGTCAAGCAGCGAAAACGATATACCATGTTGATATAATTTGCAAACGACTAGACTGAACGTCAGCCATGCTGCATAGCATAGATTATAATCTCACAATAGCATAGATTATAATCTTACAACGAATGTTTCTTTTTCAAAAAATTCATATGACATTTGTGGCAAATTCGCATATCAGACACATCTTGATTGTCGAGGCCGTAGTGTTCATAGCAAGACCGTGTTAGAACGCGTCCACCGGCTGATTCATCAAATTTAGCCTTACATATCACGCAATAATATTCCGGCTCAGCTGAAAAAATAAAAATCGGTAAAAGCAAACACGTTTTTTAGTTAATAGAAGTTTAATATCGCTAAATTCAATCGGATATAACATTCCAAATACGTTTTACAAAATAAAACATTGTTGAGTTTAAAATTTAGTTTTTCACCGCTCTCAATTTAGATAGACAAGTATACCAACCATATCAATATTATGTTGCTGACCTAATGGCACCTTCCACTTAATCTCCCTTCTGACTATTACATACATGAAATAAATTTGCTGTTTTAGGATGCTGAGTATTACGAAATTTCTAACTTTCACAATATAGTTGCATCTGAACAAAACAATACGTACATAAGCCTGGCTTTTTCATTCGCTAAAGTTTTGGCGGGAGTGGGCATGAACTGGGAGTCCCTTGGTTCGGGCCAGAGGGGTACCGTTTCTACCAGCGAGCGTAAACTGGGGATCCATGATTTGAACGGGAAGACGAAGCTAGGGTCGAAATATAATATTTTTCAGCGAACGGTGCAAAAATGTCTCTATTAAAATGAAAACCAACTATTCGGCCAATTTTTTGCTGAAATTAGTCAAAATTTTAACTTCAGAAAAGTATTTTTGCAGGAAAACTTTTGTGAAAATTTTATGTCAACCGAAGCGGGACCAAAAAATTTGTCATATGCAGCACTGGGAGCAACAACTGCTTAGCCAGGGGTTAACGTGAAATACCAGGGGCTAACACCCTCACCCCATTTTGAAGAACCAACTAAGCGCAATTCGTGTTTCATTAAAATTGATTCATATAATCGCTCGACTTTAGAACAAAATCAATCACCTCATTCTGAGTTTTTTAGCGATTCTTTCGTCGGACCATGCAATTGTTACCTGCGGCACAGATTACAGATACTATATGACATAAAATAGACATGATGGTATGCACTGTAAATTCACCTCGGTCCTGGCATGTTTTACAAAGTATCAAAAATTCTGTGCATTTAGAAATTCGTTAAATTAAAAACTCAGTTCGGTTTAACAGATTCTTCTGAGATAGTAGGATCGCTTACGAGCAATCGTCACTGGAGCATCGGATTCGTCCGCTGTTTGACCATCTTTGTTGTTGAAGTCTTCAGGTTTTGGCATCTAGAATTCAAATAAAACATACTAACAAAATTAAATTAGAAGGAACACAAGTTTGAATAATAAGAATAATACGCGAGTATAAACTTAAGAGATTAGCCCTATCTTCCTATTTTTTAAAACCGACGTTGAATCTAATCCCTTTGTTATGGAACAATTAATAAAAGAGATTCGATTTCATAGCTAGCCAAAAATAATGATTAGAACTCAGCCAATAACAGTTCCACGACCATTATTAGTTTTGAATTAGGATTCATTTCAGTTCGAGAGCAAATTCAACGTAAATGTGTCAGCATAAGTGAAAAGGTGCAATGGTTTATCAGTTATTTCTCGCGGACATAACCCTTTCTAACTCAAATACGATAAAATTTCGTTGGCAAACGATTGTGATGTTCGCGAAAAAAAAAACAGTTAATTTTTGAGTAAAGTCCAGTAACATAATTTTTTCAAAATAAAAAATAGGATGGTCAGTACGCGAAAGTTAAATTCAGTTTGGCATAATATACCCGCAACATAAACATGATAGAACTGACGACAGAATCAAAAATTTTGTAACCGAGGTACCAAAAAATAAATTTAACTACGAAAATCCATAAACTAAACACTTTTACTGCAACTTTATGTGTAGTTGTACAGGTCAGCGGGCGCTGTAACTACACAGCAACATTTCAAATTATGATTACGTGAGATACCGGTTAAAATACAGTACATCAGCGGTCACTACAAAATAACATAAACATTACAGCCACTCCGTGATTGCAAACGTTGGTCCTATATGTAATGTTTCATAATGCTAAAAACGTTAGAATAACTATAGAATGAACAAAATTACATAAAAAAATTTTTTTGTTGTTTTCATGATTGAAATTTATATTACAAGAGAATGCTCTGTTAATCAATGTATTACCTGACGCTACTGCAATGAAATACTTATTACAAAAATGTATGAATTATAAACGTCGCCATTTGACAAAAACAACTAATTACAAGCTTAATACATAATAGTAAACTGCACTTTTGCAGATGGAACACTTGAATTTCGACTATCAACCGTAGAAGTATTTGTACTATAGTGACCAAAGGACCTAAAGACATTGTAGACTACCCGGTCAGTGTGGCCGCACATTAGTGGTATCCTTAAAAGAATTATGGATATGCTACATCAATATTTACAGTAAATATCAAAATTCCTGTTGAAAACCAAGGTGAATGAATATTACCATGTAACGACAATTAATGTTTGTGTTATCACTACAAAAGACGAATTATAGTTAAACTAAACACAATGACAGTATAGTATAAATATGCGTAGTTGCCATGAAGTTCCTGGTACTCTTACAATAAGGAAACTACCAAAAATGTTAGCCTCAGACTATGCTCAACAAGAGTCATTATGAGCAAGCCCAGCAACTTTTGTAACGGCATGCCAAACAATTTCAGTAAAAAATATTATGGATTGTTTAGAGGTACTCAGTAAGGAACTTTTAGACTTGAGCATTGCACCGCAGCATAAACATTTCTGACAATATTAAAATGATGTAACATAAATTGCGTCAAGCACCAGCAAGTGTGTTGCAAAGTCTATAAATCAGTTATATGAAGTAAATTATAAGATGTATCTCCAACGCAGCCAGAAACTAAATACGTTTTTATTAATAAACTGTATTTATTAAAACTGTGTGGAGCATTATCACAGTTTGTCTCATTTATAAAACTCTGGAAAATTATAGCATAATGCACATTCAATTTCTTCCTATTAGAACAAAATAAACCAATGATAAATTTCAAGTTTCCTACAGAATAATAAGTAACAATGTTAGTAAATGGATAAGACTGGACACAAGTCGAAATTGTCTAGTCTATGCTCCATGTATTACGAGCATTTTCAGTATGACGCAATTTATATAGGGTTGTATCGTAGAAGATACTTTCACCAATAAACGGCATCTTGGTTGATAAATAGTTACTATTAGCATCCTCAGTCTTTCTAAAATTCCATGGGCAATAATGTCAACGCAGTACGCCGAGTTTAATGAAAGGAAAATCGGTTTTTAACACGTTTAACATCGGTATTAAATGGACAGCTACGGCTGCTGGTCGTGCGCTAAATTTCGGTGCCGGTTATTCCCTGAGAGAAACACATACAAAAGGTACCGCAACAACTAGCCTCTCGTATGTCTTTGCAATACAGCAGATAAATAAATATTAAATATATAATTACTATTAGCATCCTCAGTCTCTCTGAAATTCCATGGGCAATAATATCAACGCAGTACGCCGAGTTTAATGAAAGGAAAATCGGTTTTTAACACGTTTGCTGGTCGTGCGCTAAATTTCGATGCCGGTTATTCCCTGAGAGAAACACATACAAACGGTGCCGCAACAACTACCCTCTCGTATGTCTTTGCAATTTACAGCAGATAAATAAATATTAAATATATAATTCTGGCTAAAAATTCAAAGTTAAACATTAATACATACCACAGGCGGCCGATATAATTTAGATCCACCCTTTCGTCGATGTCGCCGCAAAATTTGCTTATAATTTTCTCGTTTCTTCGTCAAATAGTAATACTGCACACAGTCCTTGGTTTGCTATAACATTATAAGTATAGTGATAAAAACGTATAACTACCCAACTACCGTCCTAGTTCCTGGGCCTTAAATCATTTAATTACGACGATCTCGGTGACACGCATAACTATTAATAATAAATCAATCCAGCAATCAAATCGATTTCGCCAAGGACTCAATTTATTTGTCTTGATGCTAACTAGAGACTTCTAACTGACATTCGAGCGTTACAACTTCACCCATTTCCGTGGTTACACAATTTTGGATTATAAAACATGCAAATTTGCTGTTGCTTTTTTCATTGCCATAACTATAACTCTGGAGCTGGCCCTGGTGTTCTCGCTTACAGCACATTTACGCATGCACATATTCAAATGGTTTATATAATGAAAGTTGGCACAAAACTGATCACAGCAAGGCTAACAATTATTGAAGTACAACTTTTTGTTGGATCCACCTCCACTATTGGTTATCAGGCCTTTCAGGCGTCTTAGACTAAGGGTCATTTATCCATTGTCAGTTGTAGCCCCTAACATGAATGGGACGCCGTAAGTAGTGGTCAAGCAGGTGGATTTTTTGCAAATAAAGAAAATTTTAACAAAAATTGGGCGAAATTTTCGCGATAACTAAAGAAAATTGACAATAATTGAGTCAAAATTTTAGAAAAAATGAGAAAATTTGCAAAATGGGGAAAGCGGAGATTGTGGCGGTGAAAAACAGAAATTTCAGGTCAGAAGGAGATATGTTATGGGTCACCCGAGCCAATCAGTGGTCAGCTACCACCACCCTCCAAGTCAGCACTACAAAAAGCCCGGGCATTACAATAATTACTAGTTTTGCGCAGGCAGTGTTCCTGATTTACATGTCTTTTGATTTAATATTCAAGCAAAATAAAATGATTTGTCACGAGCTTTGTAACCTGTGATCACGTCACAATTTTTTCTGACTTAATTATTAGTTATGAAATAAAGCACTTGCAGCCCATTTTCAAATGATTGGACAATAATTAATACACAGTCCGCTGTCCTGTCCACAGCCCTCAAAAAAGTGGGGTGGGGAAACTTCGGGGGACCCTCGTGTTCAAGCCGGGATAAATTTCAAACTGAGGATTATAAATTTTGCTTAAAAATACTGAATATTTCCATATTTTACTGCAGTTTTACTGCCGTGCATGTATTGTCAAGCTAAAAAAGATTAGCATTATAAATAACGGTAGTTAATGTGTAAAAACAATTTGCAAAGAAAAAATAGATTTTCAAACGTAAAAAATTTTTTGGATTTAGTTGAACATGGGGGTTTCGGCCGAGTGGTGGGACGGACATGGAGGATTTGAAAAGTGAGGTGTCCCCCTGCACTGTGAACATGCCAGGCCCGTAATTATCAGTTTTACTTCTGGGTCCATTTATGATTTCGACCAATGAAATCATAATTATGTATCTGATCGTAAATATTGAACCACATTTATCACTACGTTTTTCATCTACAGAAAGAGCAGTTGTCACTTCTTAAATATCTGCAGGGACTGTGGGACAGTGTATACGATGTCACTAGAAATATAGCCTTAATAATTAGGCAATCACCGGTAATTTTTTATACTTCGTGAGTTTTAACATAAAGTAATTAACCATTCAGTTCAGCCTTCTTTAACTATGCTAGGTCTAATTATCGAGGTAAAATTGCTCCAAATAAAAATCACGACGGAAATTATGGACTGATACCTCTATAAAGTGTGAAATTTTTAATAACTACTTCTCAACCATCAATAATAAGAATAGCAGTTATCCATCAATTGTTCGTTAAGCGTATTCGGCAATTTCCATTTGTTCTGTTGATATCACTGAGTTAGTTGTGTTCGACAAATAGAAATAGAATTGTAAATTCTCCAATAACCCTGTTAATATTCCTCGGGGATTTCTACAGAAATTTGCAGCTGGACTGGCTTATCTAAACAAGAAAAGATGCCTTTACCTTACGCTCCAAAAACGCAGCAATTGCAGCGAAATTTTTTCCGTACTGAACAAATTTTTCGTGATAAATAGCCTTTTCCTCGTCAGACCAGACGACGTGAAATCGATCGAGGCGTTGTTGGTGATCAGCCACAGGGTCGTGAACCAGGTTGTTTAAATTAATAAAGCGATACCGTGGCCGGTAACAGGATTCGGTTAGTAACGGAACAATCACAGCACTTTGACGAATACGACGTTCTTCTTCCTATAACACTACATACAACATAAACTACAATACAACGATAAATTCATAACTAGATGCTTCGCACGTACCGTTGATTTTTTACAATTTTGGGGTCATACGTTCAACTTGAAGCCTGTTATATTGCAATCTATGCTTCTAAAGTTCTGCTCGTTTTGAGAACCAATACAATCACGACATAGAAATTCATCGTTTATCCATTCAACTCAATCGAATAAACGATATAGCAAGGACTTCAATCACAGGTTAGACCCATAATGATTTTATGTGTTAGGAACATCATTAATTTGCTTGAAACAAAAAACAATTCCACATGTAAGAATTCAGATGCCGGCGGTAGATGAACAAGTACCTTCTGTACTGCTAGGAAGGAAAAAAGCGGTAGATTCACTAAATTCACTCGGCCACGTTTTAACAAACATGTCCTACAGGTTATTTGAGCTGTGATGCTAGTTTCCCTAAGTATGTTTAAAAACCTGCAAATATTTAATTCCTAATAATTTAGGGGGAGTAGAAAGTGATTAACAACAATAAACTGGACCATCAAGATAAAATAAAACACGAAAAGCAAGCTACTCCAATTTCTCGGTTACAGCAGACAAACCTGTAAAAACCCATTACACTTTTGGGAAGACTACTTGGATCCCCCTTTATATTCCACTCTATGCGTCTTTCTAGGTTGTTTATCCACTGGAAAAATCAAAAATTGCTGCAGCAGTTATTTAAGGTCCTCAAAGGTTATGCTGCAGCAGAGGACCATTTAATGGTTTCTATTACCTAGGATAAACCCAGCAGTAATGTTAAGATTTTCCAACGCATTTTATCTTTCCTTGAAATTAGCTATATTAAAAAACACAGAAAAATTAACCTTAACAAGAGATCAAACGTTACATAGTACTAACAATCTGAATCTCGATACGCTTGTCACTCCGTCAAAAGTTATAATGAATTACCACTTGAATTAATATTAACTATTCGGATACAATTAAACATGTTCCGCTTTCCCAGTGATAAATTTAATACACTATAAGCCAACTAATTGACTTCTCCCAATAGGTTAAGTAGGTGAGCAAAACCCAGGTATTTCAGGCCTCCCCCGTTGATGTCGTAAGTTCTACGCCACTTCAGCCACTACGCCAATCAGCGAAGTTTTTTCACTTGGGCCTAGAAGCTATAGTACGCACCAGAAATGACTGTTGCGTTTCGATCGAGTCGCGAGCGAATCGCGAAGGAGCCGCGAGTGAGCGCTCGAGGTATCGAAATTATTGAAACTAACAATAAATTCTTTTTTTGAAGAATTTGATTTCGAGTGAGAATGTCGAGCGAGTCGCGAGCAAGCGACAGTCATTTTAGCAGGTACTGTAAAATTACATACTGTAAACAAACTTCTCTATTTTTGAGCAACAAATTCCCAAATACTTCCCTACAGGAATAAAAAGCTGAAATTTTCCGATACCAAACCCTCTTATTGCAGTCAATAATAAACTTACACATATTTGACGTTTTCTGGCAGCCTCCCCCAGTTTCGAATTGAATGCCCCAGATCATGCCAATTTTGGCAGTTTGAAGAAGCCAGCTAGCCAGTCCACAGTGGGGGTGTGGAAATACCCCCACTTACAAAATACCCATAGATAACGAGATGTTTTCAATGTTGTCCGCTCTACACGGACGAAACCCCCATGTTCAATTAAGTCCAAAACATTTTGATGACTCAAAATTTATGTTGTTTGTATGCTTTTAAACATTAATTACAACCATTTGTATGAAAATACTTGTGCCACAGTAAAAATAGATAGGAATATGGAAATATTAAGCATTTAAAATAAAATTAAGCCCCATTTTAAAATTGCCCCAAAATGAACGTGGGTGGTCAACGAAGCCGTTTCCGCCCCCCCCCACTTTTCGGAAGGCTATGGACACGACAGGCCTACTTAATATAAAAGGTAAACCAGTTGCAGGGAATCGGAAATAGAAATATAAAAATCATGCGGCCCACAATTTATGAGAAGCAATTTCGAGTATATAGCTCTCGAACGCCAAATATAATTTACCTCCTGACTTTGGATAAGTTCCATCTGCTGCTCTGCTTCCCAACGAGCACTAAGCATGCCACTTCGAGTCTCGATACTGAAACATAATTATTTTTATTGTCGACACTGTTTAAAAAATTGCTGGGCTACTTGATCATCAAAGCAGTTGTCATGCTCAAGTTTTTTATTATATCACACAGCAGTTATATTCCCAAACAACAACTGTCAAGCTATGCGACGTTGTCTTGTCGTGCAGGCAGCTGAAGTTACATTAAAACGTTAGAGCAGTTATAGCTACCAACAGAGATAAAAGCAAATTTTTTTTCGATTCTTCCGCGAAAAACAACTGAGCAGTGTTGTTAATTTTTCGGGAGCTGTGCGTAAACAACTCGCGAAATTTCTGCTCGTTAGTTTCGCTTCTGCCCGTATATTTCGTTCGCGAGCACTGATCATTGGTCTTTTCCGTCTTTCACCTTAATGAATGTTGCGAAATGGGAACCTACTTGCAGGTGTACCAGCAACACGACCAAACAAAGTGAAACGCCACTTTTTGATATAACGGCGTGTTGTTTCCCATATAGTGATTCGACTTCAACTTTCGCAACAATATCCCAATAAGACTCACAATTCGTCTCCTATATCGATGTTCAAAAACTTCTACCCGGCGCTCATTTGGCTTTAACACGGGCCATGTTTCGCATTCACACAAATGCCTTATGCATGCTTGCCGAATAGACATGGTACTTGCTTTTCTTTGTAACACCCAGTTTACTCCACAAATGATTCACTACGCGCATGACTATATCGGCTTCAGTGACGCCAGCAACTACATCCTTGGCTGAGACACTTTGCCATCGCTATTGCTACCCGGCATTTTTCATGGGTGTCATCACGATTTCAAAACCAATGTCCACACAAAAATCGCTGTTGTACTTTTTGTACGCGTACACGATTTGCGATACAGCAACGCGTAGGCAGGCAGATCATCACTTCACAATTTAGCATTGGAACAATGTGGTTGCGAACACTTAAAAACCCGTTTTTATTGTATACTATTATAATATATACGAGAAGATCCCGAACACGGTTATGTGATTCGGCGTGTTATTTCATGACGACTAATTGGGCGTATTATTTGATGACTTCGAATTTGGCAAAGATACGAGTGCGCCGCGAATTGTATTCGTATATCACGGAACCGATGATTCTTTGCACGATTTAACAAGGTTATGTGATTCGGCGTGTTATTTCATGACGACGAATTGGGCGTAATATTTGATGACCTCGAATTTGGCAAAGATACGAGTGCGCCGCGAATTGCATTCGTATATCACGGAGCCGATGATTCTTTGCACGATTTAACAAGGTTATGTGAATCGGCGTGTTATTTCATGACGACGAATTGGGCGTAATATTTGATGACCTCGAATTTGGCAAAGATACGAGTGCGCCGCGAATTGCATTCGTATATCACGGAGCCGATGATTCTTTGCACGATTTAACAAGGTTATGTGATTCGGCGTGTTATTTCATGACGACGAATTGGGCGTAATATTTGATGACCTCGAATTTGGCAAAGATACGAGTGCGCCGCGAATTGCATTCGTATATCACGGAGCCGATGATTCTTTGCACGATTTAGCAATAATATCATGTTTGTTATCTAGTTATAAATTAAAAAGGCCCAAGAGAACAAAAATACACGAAAATAGCAATATAATTCAAACCGCTCTAGCTATATTAACGATATTGGGCTCATTTTATAGTGTAATTCGCCCTCTAAGCAGCTTGGGATGATTTACAGAATGTTGAGCCAAAATGGTATTTCGAATGCGCCTGAGAGCCCCAAAAATGCACAGAAATGACTATATCTCCTAAACGATAAAGCTATATCATAGTGAACTCATTTTGTACAGCAATCCAGCCTCTATGTAGCTGCAGATGATACACTGCTGTGTCATTATTTACGCTGCACGGTTGGGTTAAAATGGGTTCTTGATTGATTAACTAACCAAGCAACGCATGCTGTGCACCTCTGTCTAAATTTCAATTGAACACTAAAGATTCACCGCTTTGGTGATGATATTAGCTGCTAGTAACTCAGCTGCTTTGAATGTTACACCCGTATGGCAAATGATGAAAATAGGATGGCAAACTGGTTTAGCCTAAACTGACACCACACTTCCAGGATCAATACGGTAAGTATAATGAGTAACGATCAGTCAATTATTGTGAACATAAAACACTGTAACGACATTTTTGCTAAAATGTCTGAACTATCTCCACCAACAGTCGCTGCCTTTGCACCAATATATTGTTGCCGAACCATCGTTTACATGTGATTAAATAAATTGTTCCCAACTGAATAGCAAAAAATATAATAACATTAACATCCAACGATTACAAACCGATTAGATCGTTCTTTTTCCTCGCGCTGCTTCTTTATCTCGGGAAATACCTTTTCATAGAGCTCTCGTGCCTTTGCTTCACGTGCCCTGAAAACAAATATTTTAGCGATAACCGCAAGCTGAGACGGCCACTCCAATTATTTCTAAATGCAATTAGAGATGAAATATACGTGTTTTACAACGCATATCATTTATTACATTCATTGGTACCGATGAAACAAGATAACAGCAACGACTTAGGAAAAACTCTAAATAATAATCCAAAAAGGTACACAGGATAATATATTTCTATTCGACACAAATTGCGTGCCTTTGCTATTTAATTGTGAGCCGTCGAATTCTGCTACGGAGCAGTTCATTAGTAATTATACTTAAGCACACATGTATTTTTTGAGCACACACGTATTATTTTCGACAGAAAGGTTGGCATTTTCAAATCGTGCAACTATCAAATACGTGTATCGGACCTATATTTGATTTGTTTAACTTACTTTCGCTTCTGGCTGTTTTCAAGGCGCTCTACTTTTTTCTTCCACGTAACCATGGCCTCGTTGTAGCGATCGATCATGAGCTGCTCCTGCAAATTTTCGTAATAGATTATTAATATTAAGTGAATCAGATGCAGCACTTGCGTATTAATTCAGAAGTCCAAAGCTGCAATATTTTAAACATATCAAATCTAGTTACCGTCTATCAAAATATGCACAACGCGAAACAATTCTTGTCTACAAAACAATACTGATGACTATGTACTTAATGCTTTCGACGAGAGCTTCTAGTTGAAGTGATAACAAGGCGGTGAAAGAGGCCGAGAGATGGAAATTGTTCCAACACTAACATGGCAAGCGACTACCTGTCGAAGAACAGTGGACAATTCGGTATTTTTCGCTCCACTGCTGAGCCTCACCCCAAGTCCATCGTCCGCCAGTTCAGCCTACCAGGTAGTTTTACAACCAGTTCTAAAAAACCTTGTCTTTAGCAATACAGAGCAAACCAAAGCGAAGAATAGAACAAATAATGAAATCAATGTTTTTTCCGCAAAGTTGAGTTATCGCCTCCGAGCAATAATATTTCATTCTATTATATACAAGTTATCAACACTAAATTCTAATTTTTCCTAAACCTCAGAGTCTGGTTCCATTCCCAGAGGTATTTTAAGTCAATTTGGAAAATGCCAGAGTATTCCTATATCATATCGACGCTTGCCTGACCTGTACTATGTGAAATTATACTATATGTTTCAAAGGATTGCATTATATTGAAGGAACACATTTACTTATTTATACGCGGGGTTTCGGCGGGCCTCTCGATGTCAAATCAGACCTAGAGTTGGCGGGGGAAGGGGAAGTTGTCTTATATATTAATATATAGCACAAATATATCGTCGCCTCAATTGCAAAATGTTCTAAGTCCAAGTCCGTCGTATCGAGAAATAAAGGTTTTTGTGAAATACTCTGTTTTTTCTCTTGAACGGTTGAGTTTAGCGCAATAGCATACATATCAAATTTGACCATTGTCGAAAACCCTTTAACACCCCACAATCCGTTTCTCACTGTAGGTCTTCACTGAGATAAAAACTGCCCGAAATGCACTTAGAACATTTTGTCATCATGATGAATCTTTGCTTTGGAGGATTTGTAACCATGACAAAATGTACTAAGCACATCAAACAACGTTAAACTAGACTAAGCGTTAGATATTTTACCAACCTTTTCTAGTCATAACGCCTCAACCGCATCATCATCATCATCGACAGGGAGAACATCGACTATTTTCGCATCAGTTGGAAGATCTTCATAAAACCCTCTATATTCGGTAGGGATTGCACCAGATTTTAGAAGATCCATCAAATCTTGCTTCTTTTTAACAGAAATCGGTAGTAAGTCGTGGTACAGTTGTTGTAGCTGTGTAACGCGGCGTCGTTGGGGCAAACAAACGGGGTTAAAATTGTCACCGTCGTATTCATACTTGATCCCCAATGTAGCAGTTGCTGACCTAGTCACCCGAATTCGTTTCACTTTACGCCACTG